>JZKD02S2067897.1:80454-92259 GCA_000966675.3 Picea glauca | reverse complement strand
TCAAAAGAGAGTACACAATTCCAAGGACTCCACAGCAAAATGGAGTTGTTGAGAGGCAGAATAGGTCAGTACAACAAATGGAAAGATCAATGATGAATGAAAGGAACATGCCTCAAACATATTGGGTGGAAGTAATTCATATAGCTGTTCATATCCTTAACAAAGCTCATCTCAGGCCACACAGTGACAAGACTCCTTATGAACTATGGTTTGGAAGATCTGCTTCAATCAAGCATTTTAAAGTCTTCGGGAGTAAATGTTATATCAAGAACAATGATGAAGATATTGGAAAATATGATGACATGGCCGATGAAGGTATTTTCTTGGGTTATGCTACAAATAGTAAAGGGTACAGATGCTACAATAGGAGACTGCATAAACTAGTTGATTGTATAGACATAAAAGTTGATGAAGAAATCCCAGTCAGAAATGTAAGCAGTGCTGAACCAAGAACATAAGATATAGTTGAAGATGAATATGAACAGGTCCAAGGATCAAAAAAGGAAGAATCTGAATTAGATGAAGATACGAATACTCAGTTTGACACAAATCAGCAGAAAGAAGCAAAATCACCTCTCAAAATTATTAGAAAGAATCATTCTGAAAATCATATAATTGGAGATATAAATAAAGGAGTTCAGACGAGAAAGAAATTGATTAAAGACTCAGAACAAACTCATGTTGCTTTTTTATCTATGACTGAACCTAAAATTTTTTATGAAGCCAACAAGCATGATGATTGGATTAGAGTTATGAATGAGGAACTAGATCAGATTGAGAAGAACAATACTTGGGAGCTTGTCCCTAGACCTGAAGATAAGAATGTAATAGGTTTTAAATGGGTGTTCAAGAATAAAATGAATGAAAAATGGCAAGTTGTTAGAAACAAAGCCAGATTGGTCTGTAAAGGATATGCACAAGTTGAAGGTCAAGACTTTGATGAAACTTTTGCACTAGTGGCAAGATTGGAGGCCATCAAAATGTTTCTTGCTTATTCATGTCATAAGAACTTTAAAGTTTATCAGATGGACGTTAAGTCAACATTTCTAAATGGAGATCTAGAAGAAGAAGTATGTATGGAGTAACTTGAAGGATTCTCATTGATAGATAATCCTAATTATGTTTGTAAGTTGAAGAAGGCCTTATATGGACTAAAACAAGCACCACGAGCTTGGTATTATAGACTGGACAATTTTTTACATGAAAAAGGGTTCAAGAAAGGTATTGTTGACAGTAACCTTTACATTAAGTCTGAAGGTAATAATTTACTAGTTGTTTTGGTTTATGTAGATGATATTATTTTTTGTTGTACTAATGAATCATCTGTCCAGTGGTTTTCTAACTCTATGCAAACAGAATTTGAAATGTCCATGATAGGAGAACTGCCATATTTTTTTGTCTTACAAGTAAAACAATGTTCTGTAGGAATATTTATTTTTCAAGAAAAACATTTGAAAGAGATGTTGAAGAAGTTTCAGATGGAAGATTCCTCTCCAGTTAGCACACCTATGGTGGTTGGTTGCAAGCTGAGTAAAGATGATATCTCACCTGATGTTGATCAAAGGACATATCGCTCTATGATAGACAGTTTTCTGTACATCACAGCATCCCATCCTGATATAATGCAAGCTGTTGGAATGGTAGGTCGTTATCAGTTTGCTCCTAAACAAAGTCATTTGGTAGCTTTCAAAAGGATATTTAAATACTTGAAGGGAACAATGACTTATGGTCTGTGGTATCCCATAAATCAGAATTTCCAGTTAACTGCTTATTCAGATGCAGATTGGGAAAACTGTGTTGATGAGAGAAAAAACACTAGTGTAGGAGAATTCTTTCTAGGTGACTCATTAGTTGCATGGCTTAGTAAAAATCAAGGATCCATTTCATTATCCACTATAGAGGTAGAATACATTGCTGCTGCTACTTGCCGCACACAAATTTTATGGATGATACAAACTCTTGCAGATCTAAAGGTAACTTACACTGATCCCATTCCAATTCGTTGTGATAACACCAGTGCCATTAGTGTCTCCAAGAATCCTGTTCTTCATTCCAAGACTAAGAATATTCCAATAAAGTACCATTTTATCAGAGAACAAGTTACAAACAGAATTGTTCAACTGAATTATATACCTTCTACGGAACAGATTGCAGATATATTTACAAAACCATTAGCAACAACCCCTTTTGGATATCTTCATCAAAAGTTGGGGGTTATAATTTCTTGTGTCTAATCTGTTCACCTGGTCAGGGGGAGTACTTATTGAATATCTGGTGTATTTCCAAGATGCTCATAGTTGACAGGGGGGGTATGTTTTGCAACAACTCAGGGGGATCATGTTTCTCCTTTGAAATTGATGTCAAAGGGGGAGAAAAGAGTCCGGGAGGAGAGTCTGAATGCATGTGGGTGCTTGTGTTTCCATCAATGCCAAAGGGGGAGATTGTTGGAAAATTTTTAACAGACAGCGAATGCTTGTCATTGATGGAAAGTACAACAATGAAGATGGCATGAGTACAGAAAGTATGTAATAGATGGGAATTATGAGAAGACGCTGTAGAGAATATTCGATTAATCTCAGAAGAGATTGTGCAGAGGATTGTTGGTTGCAGAGAAGATTCAATTAATCTCATAAGAGATAGTGTAGAGGATTGTTGGCAGATCATCGATGGCAAGATCAGAGTAAGAGGAACAAAGTAAGATCGGGAGGAGAAGTAGCATTTCTGATCATTGGATTCCATTTACAATTCCCGATGACTGTCAGATCAAGTGTTGATCGGAAATGTTGATCTGAGACTCCATTTCGGAGTTTCGTGACTCGCGACTTGGAGAGGCAAGAAATATAACCACTAAAATCGTGATATGTGAAATCATGATTTAATCGCAACTGTCAGATCAAGGTATGATCTGGACCGTCGACTCCATTTTGGAGTTTCATGACTCACAACTTGGAGTGACAAGGATCTCTATCAAAGGAATCATGAGATGTGAATTCACGATGAGATCTGGACCATAGATTCATTGAAATCATGGACTGTTGATCTAAGCTTCATTTTGGAGTTTCACTTATCGAAAATTGGAGTGACAAGGACCTCCATCGAAGGAATCGCGAGATGCGAATTCACGATGAGATATGGACCGTAGATTCATCGAGATCGTGGACCGTTGATCTAATCTTCATTTCGAAGTTTCACTTATCGCAAATTGGAGTGACAAGGACCTCCATCGAAGGAATCACGAGATGTGAATTCACGATGAGATCTGGACTATAGATTCATCGAGATCGTGGATCGTTGATCTCAGCTCCATCTCGGGGTTTCGGGGATCGCGACTTGGAGAGTCAAGATGCCTCATCTCTAGATTCACAAAATGAGAATTCGCGAAAAGCACTTTTTTCTTAAGTGCTTGGTCATGGCCATGGTCATATAGAGGAAGGAGCTAGCGCAGAAAATATCTGTATCGGAGTTTTGGAGATAGCGACATGAAGTGTTGTGACACTTGGCTGCAGGAATGCTGAAATGCCGAAACCCGATTTAAAGGAAAGATTAATAAATTTCATCCAACAGTGCAGATAAACTTGAATATGATTGGAGGGCTATTGTTCTCTCTCACAGTTAATTTATCAGTTATGAATCTATTAGCGAAACAGATTCATGATTCCTGATCTGTTGGTGTTTCAATTGCTCAGACGGTTTTTCTTTTGCCGAAGAAGATGCAAAGAGTAATTGCGGTGGGGTTGTGCATAAAAGAGAAAGATATAGACTGTGTGGGGTTGATTGTTCTGGACGAAAAATGAATTAACCTGTAAGAAAGGAAAAATCACAGAATGCGCAGTGTGAGACTGAAAATATGCGCAGTGTGAAACTGAAAATGTGCGCATTGTGATATGAAACTTAGAGAAGAGTAACAGATGAGGAAAAGATTTGAAATGGAGCAGAATGATAGAACAAGTTGAAGCAGAGCAGAAATACAAAATAGACAAAGGAAGAGAAGAATTGCAGAACAGTTAGAAGAAGACCAAATTTAAAGAACAGAGAAGAAATGGTAAGAATTGATTTATCTGTGTAGTTGTTTGTTTATTTATTCATTCATATTCCAGGGTGGTTGGGAGGTGCTAGGGAGGACTATTGTCCTCAGAGGTTCAAGTGGAAGATTGAACATAGGGAGTTGTAGCTTCCATTTGGTTGCAGCCAGAGAAACTAGGGTGGCAGGGTGGTGCAAGGGAGAACAAGTGTTCTCTGTTATACAGGTTGGAGCCCGTGTAACTGGAAGTTGGTGCTTCCATCTAGTTGGTGCTGGAATATTAGGGGATTTGGTGCTTCCTTCTAGTGGGTGATAGAGAAACAAGAGAGTCGGTGCTCTCAAACAAGTTGTAGCTTGTAAAACAGAGGTAGCAGCCTCACATTGAGTTGGTGCTCAATTATAGATGATGTACAAAACTTAAAAGATTGCCTATAATTTCAAAGAAGAAGAGGTTTTCTCCCTTTATGGGTTTCCTCGTGAAAATCTGTCTCTGTGTATACCTTATGTGTGACTGATTCTCTTTACGTTTACTGTCCATATGTTGTATAATGTTGATGATCACTTGAAGAAAGATTAAGAATGTTTTAATAGACTTAAAATTGTTTAAGATCAATAAAAACTGATTCATCCCCCCCTCTCAGTTGTCTTGGTAATTTCAACACAATTCACCCAACCTCCAAAACCAAACTCCAAAAATAGAAAAATATCCAACAGAAAAATTACAGTCCTCTCCTCCCAATTTTTCATAATCCTCCTTTTCGAAAGCCTCTGCCCAGTCATATCTCCCCCCATTCACCGACTCCCTACCCTTCTTTAATTCCACCCACCTTATCCCTCCATTCATTACCTTATCCTACCATTTATTACCTTATCCCTCCACTCAATGCTTCATTCCCCCCTGCATACATAAGGTCTTATAATAAATAATTTAAAGTTATTAATCCCTTTAATTCATTACCCAAACCTTTAATGAGTCAATTAATTAATTAATTAATCAATCAACAGATATAATTAATTAATTAATTAATTAATATTATTAATAAATAATCATTTTTTAACTAAAACATATCAGGACAGTTAATTATCTAATTAATTATACTTGATAAACCTTAAGCAATCATTTAACTAGGGTTGTTACAATGATTGATACATGGAGTCAAAGGCCAAGGCAACCACCTATTCAATGTTGGGGTTGCAAAGGAGATCATATGTTCAGATATTGTCCTCACATAGGTGAAAAAGTGAGGACTTTTCATAATGTACAACAAGATGAAACAATGGAGGACATGGGAAGAAATGTACCAAGGATCTATGCATCCATGGACAACAAGCAAGAAGAGTATCAGTCACATATTATTGAAGTGCAAGTTATGATCAACAACCAAACCATTGTTGTTTTAATTGATTTAGGAGCTAGTCATAGTTATATAGATCTGAAGATGGTGGAAAGTTTGCATTTTCTAAAGAGAAAGCATGGAAAATCTTGGTTGGTGTAGCTGGCTACCAGATCCAAAATAAAAGTTAATGAAATGGTTAAGTAATGTCTTATGGACATAAATGGACTAAACATGAGGGTCGATTTTAACATCTTCATGTTAGGTTCCTATGACTGTCTAATTGTGATGGATTGGTTGGATCAACATCATGCTATCCTAGACTATCATAACAAGGAATTTACTTGCTTGGATGAGGATGGGAACCAAAGGAAAGTGTAGGGAATTCTTAGGGAAGTAACCATCAGAGAAATTTCAGCATTGCAGCTGAAGAAATGTTACATAAAAGGGTGTCAAATATTTGCAACTCATATAGAAGAGACACCTAATGATAAGGTGCTAAATTTGGAAGATTATGCAGTCCTGGAAGATTTTGAAGATGTGTTCAAGGAGATAACATGACTACCCCCAAAGAGAGATATTGATTTCTCTATAAATTTAATGTCTGGAGAAGCTCCAATGTCAAAGACTCCTTACATAATGAGTACACCAGAACTGAAGGAGTTGCAAATGCAGCTTGAAGAAATTTTGAAGAAGGGGTATATATGCCCAAGTGTGTCACCTTGGGGTGCCCCAGTATTGTTCGTGAAGAAGAAATATGGGACATTAAGATTGTGGATTTATTTCAGACAGTTAAATAAAGTGACTGTAAAGAAAAAGTATCCTCTGGCAAGGATTGATGATCTCTTTGATCAATTGAAAGCTACAAGGATATTTTCAAAGATAGATCTTAGGTCAGGATATCATTAGGTAAGGGTTAAGGAGGAAGATATCGACAAGACCACATTAAAGACAAGGTATGGTCATTCTGAGTTCACAGTGGTGCCATTTGGGTTGTCAATTGCACTAGTTGTTTTCATGTGCTTAATGAATGGTGTTTTCAGAGAATGCTTAGACAAGTTTGTCATTGTCTTTTTGGATGACATTCTTGTATATTCCAAGTTAGAATAAGCACACAAGCATCATTTGAGGATGGTGTTGCAAGTATTAAGGGAGCATCAATTTTATGCCAAATTGATCAAGTGCTCATTTTATTAGACACAAATTCATTATTTGGGGCATATCATTTCAACGGATGGGATAGCAGTGGATCCTGAGAAGATAGAAGCCATTAGAGATTGGTCAGCACCAAATAATGTGATAAAGGTCAGATCATTCATGGGCCTTGAAAGCTACTATAGGATATTTATTGAAGGATTCTCAAAGATTGCACACCCAATCACTTCCTTACAAAACAAGGGTGTGAAGTTTCAGTGGACATTGGATTGTGAAAAGAGTTTCCAACACTTGAAATAATTATTGACAAGTTCTCCAATAATAAGGATTTCAAACCCAAATGAAGACTTTATTGTATGCACAGATGCATGTAAATAAGGACTTGGTGGAGTCCTCAATCAAAATGGGTTTGTTATATGTTATGAGTCTAGGAAGTTGAAGGAGCATGAAAGACACTATGCCACTCATGATTTGGAGTTGGAATCCATAGTGCATGCCTTAAGGAAATGGAGACACTACCTCATGGGGAAAAGGTTTGAGCTGAGGACAGACCACAATAGTCTAAAATATTTATTTGATCAACCAACTCTAAATGCTAGGCAAAGAAGATGGTTATAATTTCTAAGTGAATATGACTTTGATATAAATAATATCAAGGGGAAAGAGAACAGAGTGGTTGATGCACTCAACAGAAGAGTGCATGAATTGCATGCTACAACCATTAGCATGTACCAATCATATCTGAAGGACAAAATTTTAGAGGCTTGAAAATTAGATTTGCAATACAAGGAATTAGTGGAAAAATTATAGCAAGTTAATTTGCAAAAGAAAATTGAACAATACAAGCTAGATAATGATGAAATTCTCATGTACAGGGGAAGAATTTATGTACCAAATTCCCAGGAATTGAAAAACATGATATTGAGAGAAATGCATAATGTGCCTTATGTTGGGAAACTAGGTTATCATAAAACTATTGTAGTTTTCAAGAGCCAATATTATTGGCCAGGCATGAAGAAAGATGTTGTTGATTTTATTTCCAAATTTTTGGAATGTCAAAAGGTAAAAGCTGAGCATAGACACCCAGCTGGGTTTCTACAAACATTACCCATTTCTGAGTGGAAATGGGAAGTTGTAACCATGGATTTCATCACCAAGCTTCCCAGAACAAACAAGCAACATGATTCTATCATGGTAGTGGTGGATAAGCTTACTAAACCTACCCATTTTATTCCAGTTAAGGTCACTCACAAGGCATCCAACATTGTTGATGTTTATATGAGAGAAATTGATTGATTACATGGCATACCCAAGACAATTGTGTCTGACAGAGATCCAAAATTTACCTCGAAATTTTGGAAAGGATTATTTAATGGATTTGGAACAAATTTGAATTTTAGTACAACTTATCATCCATAATCAGATGGACAAACAAATAGGGTGAATCAAGTGATTGAAGATATGTTGATGATGTATGTGAGGGATAAACCATAAAAATGGGAAGACTACCTACACTTGGTAGAGTTTTCTTATAACAATGGGTATCGAACATCTCTAAAGATGGGCCCATTTGAGGCACTTTATGGCAGAAAGTGCAACACACCAGTTAGATGGGATAACCCAACAGATAGAGCAGTGGTTGGGATAGATTTTCTCAGGTAAATGTAGGGGAAAATGATAAAAATAAAGAAAAATTTAAAGGCTACCCAAGACAAGCATAAAATCTATGTTGATAAGGACATAACCCAGAGTGAATTTAAAGTGGGAGACCATGTAGTTTTGAAAGTGAAATCCAAGAGAAGTTCCCTGAAGTTGGGAAATTGTGCAAAGTTGGCAGCTCGCTATTGTGGGCCATTTGAAATCCTAGAGAGGATTGGTCTAGTGACTTATATGATTGCATTTCCTACATCTATGTCTATTCATAATGTATTCCATGTATCATTGCTCAAGAAATATATACATGATGCTAATCATGTTATTGATTGGAATGTGATCTAGGTGGAGCAAGGAGGTTCTTTCCAAGTGCACCCGGTATGCATTATGGATCGGGAAATAAAACAGCTCTGGAATCGAGTCTTAGGGCTTGCAAAGGTCTAATGAACCTGGTACGGTCCTGAGGACACTACTTGGGAGCATGAGGATGCAATGTGGGTAGAATACCTACATCTTTTTGAGGATTTTTGATTTTTTTTGTGTATGAGTACATAATGCAACGAGGACAGTGCATAAATAGGGGGAGGGGATTGTAATATCCCTATGACGAACCCAATTGTAATGTAAATGAAAATGTACTTAAGTTGGTGAGATGTTTGATATCATTTTTGTATGCACCTTTCATGGCATAGTGTGCACATGTACTACGAAGTAAAATGAGGAAGTGTGCACATTCCAGGATACCACACACAACAACTTCAGTGCACGTGATTTTGAGGCTAGGGAGCCTTTGTGTATATGTTGTGTTTTATAGGATGGTGAGCCAGCTATTATAAGCTAGGAGGCTTATGTTTGTATTAGGCCAAAGAGCCTAGATGCTAAAGGCCAGTGTGCTTATTTTTGTATATGTCTCATCATTAATATAAAATACATTGTTGCGCATAGACCGACCATGATAAAAGAGTATGGGGGACTAAACTCCACTAGTTAGGGAAAGGGTGGGATACAATTTAAGGAAAAGGGGCTAAGTTAGGGAGCTTAAGACAAAAAGGAATATTATATTAATATTTATTAAAGTATAAAGTATGGATAATTATTTTTTTCTAAGTTCTAAAGATGGGGACAAGTGGGCCAAAGTAGCTCCCAACATGAAAAGTGTCAATTTATGGACATGCATACATATTGTTTGGAATTAGTTCATTTCCCATCATTCTTTCCATCATTCAGTCATCCATTCAACCATTCCAGGAGCATTCACTCACTCACTCAGTTGTCCTATGTACATTCATGTCATTGTACCCAAACCTGTATCCATATCCATACCTATTTGTGTAGTTGGTTATCTTGGGAGCTGGATTGAAGAAGCAGGTTGTCAGGCCCATGGGATATTGAAGAGGCGGGTTGTCAGGACCATGAACAATTTCTCTCTAGGTGAGAGAATTGTTGGGAATTGATTCTTGAAGGTGCTAAACTACAACTACAGGGCTATGAGACTTCTTGTCTGGCCTGTTGCTGAAGCCTGGTAAGGAAGTGGGGCAGCCGAAGGACTATTGAGCAGAGAAGGGGAACACTTCCCGTGGTGGAATAGGATGTGGGGAATGAGAGACTGTAGGTTGTTAGTTTGAGTTGGCACCTATGATGAAGTCTTTCCTATTGTCTATGAGCCATGAGCCTGGTTAGGAATCCCTTTACCTGGGTGGAGTTTAGTCCTAGCTCGAGGGTGACCCACTACTGAGAGTGACGAGCAGTGTGGTCTAAGATTGGCAAGTTCGCGGAAGGTTTGCACATAGTTGGTGATATTCTTACCAAGATAAGTGTCAATTTTGTGATAAATTTACATGTTACATTATTATTTATGTGTTTATTTTTATGAGTTTATCTTATGTGTGGTTACACCTATATTTATATTTATGGATATTGCCTGTACATGTTGCATGCATATGTTTACTATTATTTTAGTATGAATCTATGAATTTACAAAAGGTCTTTTTCTGTTTACATTATATATATAAATTTCCACAATAGTTCTGTATGTATATGTTTTAATTGCATGCAGTTCGAAATTTTATGTGGCCTAGCTCAGTTGGATGATGGGCTTGTTACAGTATGTTCCACAGAGAGAATGAAAGTGTTCTCTCGTGTAGAATACCTTAGTGTGGGTGGTCGGGGATGTTACACAATGCCTCATCGAGTCAATGCTTCCAATTCACTTGTCATGCCAAGCAATTTTCAAGGGAAGTCTCAGCTTCCATAATCCTATGCAGTATTATCCATTTTCATACCCATGTCAGTTTGTCCACATTTTCTCTATCAGATCAAATCACTATTGTAATCATTTTCATGTCGATGATCGGGGATACATCATGGCCCTCCTTTGACATTTTTTTCCTATCGACTTCAACACATTATCCAGGACTTATACTTAGAAACTAATTAGTTCCTTGGAGCCTGCATGCCTCAATGGTAGGTTT
This sequence comes from Picea glauca, assembly GCA_000966675.3. NCBI lineage: Eukaryota > Viridiplantae > Streptophyta > Pinopsida > Pinales > Pinaceae > Picea > Picea glauca. The sequence continues at coordinate 81,625 of JZKD02S2067897.1, read as the reverse complement.
CATCGCTTTCAAAAGTGGGTTTACATCATTGGACCATGATCAAAAGATTATGTTGAATGTTTGAATTCATATCATTGATTCAAATTCATTGGATTATAATAGGGTACCTTGGTATTCATTGGCATCATTGGTTATTTCCCTCACACTTGTTAATGGTATACATTAATGACCGATAATTAAGTGGTTTCTACCATGTTCGACATCAACACATGTAATCGCATGGTTAGAATCATACTGGTTCAAGACCAGGATGAAAAACATGGGAACATTTTTGGAACCTACCAGTGTTATGTGCCCAACCTAGATTGCAATGGAGGATAATATTATTGATGTACATTGTCACATAAATCCACTTTGTATTGTTCGGTGGCTATGTCGTTGTCATATTGTAACTCCACTGTGTAAAATCTCATGTCTACAACCTGATCGAGTCATGGAGGTATGAATCCAAATTGTATTTTTGGTGGCCATATCCTTTGTTAATGTTTTCATGGATTCGTAGTGTATTGGTCGTCGACTATGCTTTAAGTCCATTTTTTACCAAGCATGGGTATGCCTACCTTAGGATGATTCATATATATGTTGTTTGATTTTTGTTTGCAACTTCCATCTAGATATCCTATTCCATCACCCCTTGGTGCACATATTTTTTTGAAGTGTTTCAATCATCTGTTTCTCTTCTGACCTCACACTTTAGGGGGAAATATGTTACACGCAAAATTTTCACATGCCTAGGGTCATGCTAAGTGTCGCACTTATGTATCATATTTTACTAAGTGTCACACTTAGGTGTTATTGTGTTACTAAGTGTTGTAAATGAAAAAAAAACACTTTCTTAGTTTCATGCTTTTCTAGATTAACTCACACATAGGGAGATAAAGGATAGTAACGGACCACAATGTCCACATGCTAGTTCTTAGGGCTTTTAAAATTCCGCAAGGTTGTACCAATGCCATCTAGTTGATTTAGGTAAATCAAAACTCTTGTAAAGGACCAAGCGATGTCCACATGTTGCAAGGTGACATCTAACAACTAAAATTTGGTACACTTTTTCAATCACACACAAAAGCCACTTTTGCACTCACATAGCCTCGTCTCGAAACGTGGTGGTCTAAGTAGGTTTCCTCAAAAGGGATTCTGAAAACACCCCATCTTTTCTTGGTTGGACTAT
>JZKD02S2067897.1:50854-74677 GCA_000966675.3 Picea glauca | reverse complement strand
AATGGTGATGAAAATGATAGCATTCTCCCTAAGAGATCATATTTACATAAGTTAACATATACCCATCATATCTCTTAAAATTTCTAGCTTAGGGATTACTTTTCTAGAAAACCATCAGGAACTTAGTATCAAATCATCTAGCTCATGCTACACATATTAACTCCTAGTTTCAATAAATAATTCCATATTTTTTTGACACAAGTTTCAACATTCCTATAACATTCATAACAAAATTTAGACATCATAATTTAATAGACAAGTTCATATAGGATCACTTGGTCGTGCTGGTTGATATAAGCTACCCCAAATCAAAACTTTATTTCTCAATCATGGTCGAGGCATTAATTTTCATCCCAGTCAATTGTCAAGAGGTACTCTCCTCCCCCTGAGACCCACCAAACCATGTAAAGTGTCCTATAAGAGTGGTGGGAAATGTTGTTGAAATACAATAAAACTCTAGTCCTAATGTTGTTTCTTTTTCTGTATTTCAATACAATAACCATACAAGCCAAGGAGATGGATAGCTACAATCACACATTAGATGGATATATTATTTCACTTCCATGTAGAATGACGTGTGATTCCATGTAATTATGCCCAATATCGATCCAAGTGTAGTAAATGAATGGATTTATTCTACCAGATGTAGTGTGAGGGTGGATATGGAAGATCACCAAAACACACACACACTACTACTAAAATAGGGAAAGAGTAGAGTGGAGTCACCACTCACTTTTAGGGCGAAACCAAGAAATCCTAGATTATAACAAAGGATGATGAAAATAAGAGGGTAAGACACTAGAATAATTAAGACCTTAATATGTTGTTAATGATAACCTAGGACTATATGTGATTATTGTAATTATATTAGGTTTAAGATTATTTTTTACCAACAAATTAGTGAAGGAAATTAGGCCAACTAACTAGGGTTAATTAATTGACAATTACTTTAGTGAGCTAGAAAATCTAATGCTAGAAATGGAAAGAGAAGAAGCAAGAGGGCTCACTCATAATCAAAGAAGAAAGAGGAAACACTTGGAATAAATGTTATTAAAATTGAACCAATGATCAAAATAATCAACCCAAAAAATTAGAACTGGATCGAAATTGGATTGGAACTTGTTAAAAACCATAAACAAAAACTAGTTGACCAAAAAATACATAAAATATTCAAATTTTGATAAGAAAAAATATATATTCATGTACATCCATTTGAATCCAAATCATTAAACACAAATGTGGAACGTTTTCTCATGTATATATCAAGTAATGGTGCACATTGTTGGATATGCATTGTATTCTTTGTAGGTATACTTAGTGTTGTATTCTATTTCATGCTTGCAAAGGTTTAAAACGTATACTTATGAACAAAATAACAAATATTTATTAGGTTTATGGTTTAGGTTTCTATTCTCATGTATTATCTATATGAAACTATACATAATTGATTGGTTCCATACATAACTTCATGGTTCAGGAAAAAATGGTCAGAATTGTAAGGATCTAACCTTTACCGATCCAAAACCTCAACTTTGCTCAGAAAAGATCTAGGGTTGGCTTCACTAGTTGGTTCAGTCAATTAGTTTTAATAATTATTGTAATTCATTATTTTATATTATGAATCTCCATAAGATGAAGTGGAGATTTTTGACAATCCTCCAAGATTGATCCATGTCTCATAATGACTTTCACACTAAGCTCCAAATTCTTCTAAGAGAAGATTTTCCTCAATCTATAAAATACTTTCCTCGCATAATAGAAGGCCATTTTGGTATTAAAACCTCATGATGCAGTTAAAAATAAACCCATGACACAAATTCAAAAGGCATGATATGAAAATAATGTACAACCCATGTACTCTAATGGTTAATCCAATATTTCTTATTCCTCGAGTCACTCCTTTCCCTATTTATAACCTTATATTCCTCTTTGTTAATATATTCAAATATTCCATCTTGAAATATGTTACATTTGGAAAACCCTAATTTTCAATCATAAACTTAGGTTAGTTGTCGATATCCTTCCACCTCCCCCAAGATCCTAGGATTTCTTGCACTTATCATCTCCAACACCTCTACAGGGACTCCTTCAAACAACTTAGTTCCAATATTGTAGGTTTGAATAATCCATCCTAGTGAATATTCACTAGCATATTTCCACTCATACCTTGTAAATTTCAACCCTAAAACCTGAAGTGAGGTTCCATAACAAGTAGGGAAAGAGAGGTATCTGTTGGATTACTGAGAGGGGGGGTGAATCAGTAATAGAGAAATACAATCCTTTTTAACAATAAAATGCAACTGTTATATCAATGTAGCATTATCATCCAATAGTTGCAGAGTAAATAAACAAGGAACAAATGAGAAATCATACACATACACAATACACCGGGTTTTTTACGTGGAAACCCAAAGTAGGAGAAAACCACATAATTCTTTTTCTTATATGTCTTTAAGAATTAAATTCATTGGAATCACTGAGTTCCTTTGTTTTCCAGTTGCAACTGGAAGGAGGCTCCAACCCCCTATTTTCTTAGGCTACAACCTAAGGGAAGCTCCAACTCCCCAATTCTCTGGCTACAACTAGAAGGAGGAAAAAAACCCCTATGTTCTTCAGCTATAAGAGGAAGGTGGCTACAACCACCTGTCCTTGCCCCATTCAACCACCCTATCGTAGAAGTAGAATGATGGAACCATTGTCAAACTATCACTATGAGATATACTTCTGTGAACATGTACCAATCAACCTGCACCAAACAACCTATAACAACTTGTAATCAACTTGTACCATAAACACGTGCATCAACCATGCACCAACCTATACCTCATCATGTACCATCAACGAGTGCATAAAAAATCAACTAAATATGTACCAATCATGCATCAAATACACATAAAATATGACTCATCAAGATGTACCAACATCATCAACTATACACCTCATGTATGTGCCAACTCATCAACTACTTATCTCAACCATGTACCCAACATGTGCCTCAACCGAAATACCTCATCAATTTCATCATCCAAATATGATTTATAACTCTATAATAGACCTGGTGTACATGATCACATACTTGCAAACCTTCCTTAAATTTAGCAACAAGAGACTAGAATTTTCATCAAACTTTAATTTAGTCTCACATGACTAATTTTGGATTAGTCAACAACCCTAACTTGAAATAATCATAAATATGTACATGAAATGAATAAAGATTTGAAAAGAGTACACAATGTTGTTCAGTTTTTTTATGCAATTCCTCCAGGTTTCACTACTTGGAACCTCTCAGAAAAGGAGTTATAGAAAAAATGGAATACCTTGTTGAATTCTGGCTTATTCTAGAGAGTGAAATTGTAGAGAGTGCCCCACATGGAATATTTGTTGTATGGATATGAAAATGGTACACATAATACTAAAGACTGTACTCAGGAAACATGTCACATATTTAGATGGTTTTCCCAGTTTGGGTTTCTAGGGGAAAAATCTCTATGTAATGTTTGTATTTGCCATTGTATCTTTTATGTTGTTTTACTGAAAATTTGTTTGCAATCAATATTGTACAAGGTTAAAATATACATTTGGTATTAGAGCTTTGTTGGCTTCAGGGGGATACCTTTGTGGTCAAGGGTTTGGCTCGAGACTGTGATAAGCCTTGTTTTTTATAACCCTAAATTGCACCATATATGCATACCTGGCATCGAGCCATCTTACTTACTATTTTTTCCAATCCAACACTGAACAACTCTTCTTAAAAACTCATTTTTTGAAGATGTATGCACCTTGATCCACTACATCCTTTGTATGTACTCAGGTTTCTCCACTACAACCCATGTACGTGCTCAGGTTTCTCCACTACAGCTCGCGTACACCTTCAAAAAGTTGCAAAAAATTAAAAAGTTGCAAGGAATTCATTGAGATTATGGGCTATTAGGTAGTTTTCCAACTAATCCACCGCCTATAGCCCGTCACCCAATTGAATAACCATCCCTTTTTAATATAAAAGGAGGTGTTGGGGTATCATTCCAAGAAAAAAACATAGCAACAATGAAACTCTACCCATTTCACTTTGCCCCCTTGCCCCAAGAATTTGCAGCCACATTGTGAGTTTTGAGCCAAGATTCCCTATTCTTTCCTTTTTCCTTATTCATAAGCTTATGCCCATTCTCTAGAGAGAAGTGTGAGAGAAGAAGGATACGTGGAAGCAGTTGGAGATTGGTTAAGAGGAGCCTAGGACCAGGTTCGAGGAGTAGTCACCGATCTCATTTATGTAAGTGACTTTGTGAGATTAATTTAAAGAAGTACTTTTTCCGTCCCGCCATATGATGTGTTCAATCTTCATGTTTGATTTACATTTTATTATGAAATATAACCCACTAATTCATATATAATATGAACGTTCTTAGTTTCTTTTTTGTCTTTTGGTGAATGTAGGTCAACCTTGGGAGGATACTTGCAGTTGAGAAGCGACCGAATGCAAAAGGATCGACACTAGATGTGGAGTTTAAGATAATACTATCGGATCCTTATACTTTGTATTTTATTCATGAATGTGGGGTATTTTTGGGATAGTTTTTAAAAGTAGGAGACTTTAGACGGTTATCTTTGCCTGCACGATTGAACCCTAGTGTAGTCCATAGGGAGGTTTTCCCACTGTAGCAGAATTGACGACCGTACTGGGGAACCTCTAGGGTTTTTAGGGGATGTTTTTGGGTGTTTTAATTGTTTTTTATTATCTTTTTGAATTTTCTATGAGTTTCTGTGTCTTTGAGGGATTCTGGTCTGCCATACTAGTACTCCCTGCCTTGTCATCCTTGACTGTTAGTATTCTTTTTGAGAATTTACAGATGTGTACGCAACCTACGATGCGTCTGCACACGTACATACACTCCATACATTTGGACAACCCGCATACATACACAAGTTGCTTAAGTGTTAGTAGCATGCCTATGTCAAGAAATTATTTCTTCAAGAAGAGGAAGTCAACCTCTTCCCTGATTGAAGTCATACTTCTCAGGGGTTTTCTTGTCTTTTAAAAAAAAAAATCTTCTGTTTCCTAGCTTTTTAAACTTATTTTTAGCTTGAAATTTTAAGAAAAATGAGTTTCATTTTGAAAAAATAATTCCCCCTCATGTCCTGGGGGACATGAATCATGTATTCATCAGTTTCTTTTAGAATATTTTGTTACTTCTGCTTTGATTGGTAGAAAATATAAAACAAAAACTTAGCTTGTTAGGCCTCTTTATTTCTTGGCATTTGCTTTGCATTGTTATTTGAAAAAGAAAAAGAAATTAGCATAGTGTTGTGTTTTCTTCTAATTTTAAAAATCATTTCAAAAGAAAAAATAAGAAAGATAATCCTTCTTTGTTAGTGTTCTTATAAGTTTTATTTTCCGCAAGAGTCTTAACAACATCAGTTGCACTACCGTACCCTTTTGAGTAAATCAAGCTACTAAAATAAAAACTAATTAAAATCAACTAGACTTTATGTTTGTAGGGTCCATCAACTAGTCTAGGCTAGAGCCTTGATTTAGGTTGGAGAGGAAACTCTTCAAGGCTATAAAACAAACATACGATTCTGAACTAGGGAGTGTAAAAAGTTCACTAAACATGAAATTTATCTGGGACCCCCCTCTACTACAGGGGATAAACACGAGGTCACGTGCGGAAAGGTAGCGGAGATAACCCCTCCAAATCTAGACCAAGCATAGTGGGGAACACATATAGAGAACTTGTCATGAGATACTGTCAATTTCATTTGCCTATGGATCTTCATGGATCTTGAATCCATTCAAGGTCCTAATTTGTCTTCCAAACCACTTTCTTTCGATACCCTCGATAGGTTTCTGGCTTGATACCCTGCTGATTGCAGTCCACCCGACTGTCGTCTGTACCCTCTTGGTGATTGTTTGCGAGCTAAAAAATTAGTTTCATTTAATATAGGGACTTACACAGGTGACTGCGGGGGTATACCACAGTACCTATGGTGAACGTCAAGCCACACTGTGTAGAGTATACCCGGAGGGTGCTTCCGTGTTTGAGTTGCACATGCACCGATAAGTTTCTCTAGTGTTGGTTGGCGTAATTGTTCTTCCTACTATATAGTGGTCTACTTGATTTTCCTTTAGGAACTTTTAGTGTGTGCTCTGTACTCCCTAGTTTTCTATAGTGAGTTAGTCAATCATTTATTTGGGTCTCTGATATAGGGTGGTAGACTGCCCACTACGTCATTCGTGATGACGTTTTAGTCTTCCGCTTAGAAACATGGATCCGCCTCTTTATAGGTGTTTTTTTTATACCACTGGTTCTCCAAGAGTTAGTGTGTGAGACTTTTATAGACTTGAACGATCGCACAAGGGGAGAAACTGTGCATAAGATATCCATGGCTAAAATTATCGATGATACCAACCGAGGAACCCCTTCGCAAGGGGATTCTTGTGATTTTCCTTTCTTCGGAAATGTCGGTGTCCCTTTGATGGCCACTTTGTACATTCCTGGGTTGAATGTGGGACTGCCGGTTTGGTTGGGTACCATTCCAAATGTATCAAATGCTCTTGACGCTTCTTAGTTAATAAATTTATGTCATGGTAATCATGTTGATGTTCATTCGTCAGCAAATTCTTCTCCTCCTTCTCTCGCCTCTGGTGAAAGTACAGTTACTAGTAACTATAAGTCTAAAAAAAATAGAAAGAGGAAGAATAGGAAGAAGAAATCACCAACCTCTGCGATTCATGTTGGAGATAGTTCAAAAACCTCCGCAAGTCACATTGAATACCAACACCCAGCCTCTACAAGTCATGCTAGGGGTAAACAACCAGCCTTTTCAAGTCATGTTGGAGATGTGAAACCAACCACTTCTATTCATGCTGGGGGCATTGATTCTGTTGAGAAACCTAGACGGATACAACGTAAGCCTAAGTTCCCTTGTAATATTTACAAGGGAGATCAACTTACTCATTTATGCCCTAGCTTTATAGAGGTACAAATATTGTGGTCCTTGTCTGCAAGATCTTCTAATTTCGAGTCTTCTGAGGTTTCCTCACATACTATTCATCCTGTTATCACTCCAAGAAACTCTTTGAGGTTGTGGGTCAAAGATTCTTGGTAACATAAGGTAAACCTGTTTTTGTGTTTTTTGTATGTGTGTATCAATGGGATAACTCAACTACAGTGTAGCATTCAGAAAGTCAAAATGGATAATCAAATGAACCAGTGCTCTCAAGGATCAATAATCAGATAGAAGCTTTAAAGTGGGTGAAGAAATCAATCCTTATAAACCAAATACAAATGTAGGGTTTAATAAACAATGATAAGAAACTATTAATCAAGTTATGAGATAACCAATGAGATTACATTCATTTTGCAACTAAAACAAATTGAATAAGAGTACAAAAGGAAAGGTGAGAATCTGACATCAATAGAGAGAGAAAACTGTGATTTGTATTATCATATGGAAAAGTCTGTTTACAATATAGTGTAGTCCTTGTATCCAAAATCGAACCCATTTTCCTCTTACATCTATGAGCTTAAATAATTTTTACAAATTATTTTCAAGATCCTCAAAAGATGGATCTGATAACTTATTTTCTTATCTCAAATTCAAAATTGTGAGGTGGCTGGAAAAGACAAAAATTTCTGGAAACATGTTGCTCCAAGATTCACCTATATCCTCCAAATCAAAAAATATCTTGGAAAAATGAGAGAGTTTATTTAATATCCACCCATTTTTATGAAAAACCTCCTTCAGTGTCTAAAAATAGTATTCCAACTCATTAGAATCTGTCCTTAAAGACAGTGACTAAAAAAGGAAAAACAGAGTATTTAATTTCTGGAAATATGGTGCTCAAAGATTGATCTATATTTCACAAATCACAATAGATCTTGGAAAAATAATAGAGGTTATTGAAGAGCCACCCGTGCTTATGAAAAAATCCTTTAGTTTCTAAAAATAATCTTCTATATGATCAAAATCTATCTCCCAAGAAGGTGACTAAAACAGGAAAATCCAGATTTCCAAATCTAGTCATATTCCTACATTTTAGGATTTGATCTCTAGAATATTTCCATTGATCAAATGAAGTGCCACCTGCACTCATGGATGATATTTGATAACACATATGATTATTCATCATCATATTCTCCATAATAAACTCAACCAAGTCGAATTTGAGCTTTTGACCAAAATCATACATTTTGGAAAATTTCTGAAAATGATGCCTCATCTTGTGGGTAACTTTTGACTGCCTTCCTGAGCTCTAAATGAATATATGAAAGTACCATTGGAAATATTATGATGTCTAGTTGTCAATAAACTATTTGAGTGTGTAAAAGGGGCTCTCCACGACTTAGACAATTGATTTTTCCCAAGGCAGTTTATCAACTGAAAAACCTGCACTTTCACCAGCTCACTACACTGTGAAAATAGACATTTAGCTGGTGAAAAGGGAGACTTTCACCGACTTACTTCACTGTGAAAAATTCATTTAGATGGTGAAAGATAAAATTTTCTTTTTGATATATTTTGAGATGCCACATCATATTTTCATTGGATAATAATATTTAAAGGCAATCTTATATACTTTAAAACTTAAAGATTTATAAATAAATCTTCACCTTATTATCATCTTATGATATGATATCAAAAAAATATTTAGAATGAATTTTTTGATCACTAACATTTGGCTCCAAATGGGATGGAGACCTCCCTGTGAGGTTTCCAAGAACCTGACAGACCTTGTGCCTTTAGTATTGGGCATGGAGTCATTCAGCCTTTACGATTTATCATTTGAAAACCTGTAGCAAACCTGTAATCTTCTTGTTTATTCATTGAATCAATCAACTGAAAATAATCAAGTTGCTCGTTTCCTCAGAGATCTCAATGCTAAAAATAGACTGCTTAATCTCTGTCCGAGAAGAAAGCATGATGAACTGCTGATCTGGACATAGTTAACACAAAGAAATTTTCTAAATGGAGAAGGTGTTGGCGCTGGTGAAAATGATCCTATGTCTAGATGTAATAATGATCAGATCATTTACCACTCTTAAAATTGTCCTCCGTCTACCACATGGAATATATGACCAAATCTATCATCATATTCCACTAAGACATGGTGAAAATGTCTAACCGTTCTTGTGCCTCCATTTAAATTACCATCATGATTACATGACATGTGTACAATATGTATTTTCGGGTTCTTAAGGCGCTGGAGAAAAAACCCGTGTTAACACTTTAACCGAATCTCTTGCTACTGGGAGTAAACTTTAGCCATTGAAACCTGAGGATTTCACCAGCTAACTTCAACTTCAAAACAAATGTTAGCTGTTGAAAAGTTTTTTCTTGATTTTTTGAAAATATCTTTTGACAATCGATTTATTATAAGAAATAACAAAATATATCCTATACTTTGATAATTGAATTTCTAAATTTTTTTTTATAGAACTCTATTTATGACCATGCCATCACTAAAACTGAAACAAACTTACTGGTTCATTTTTGGAGATAACATCTGGCTTGTGGAACTCATTCTCTAAAAATATTCAAGACCTATGTAACTGATCTCCTGCAAACCTATAGCCTGCATGAAGCCTGTTGGTAGCCTGCTCTGCTTATTCAACAAAAACTGAACTAGAAGGATCTACTTGCTCAGATGAAGAGATTATTTTCTTCTGCCTACTCCTACACTAACCAATAGAGGTAATTTGATCAAGTAAAACTGAATTTCCAATGCAGACATATCAAAAACTGATTTACTAATATCATACTTGATCTTGACCCGAACAATATAGGAAACCATAACATGCAAAAATATAATTTGAACAAATGGAAGATCCCACTTTCATCTGACAAAAGTATTTGGACATTTATGCTGCTTATAGAATCCAAATAGTCAGCAATAGGGTCATCAAAGTCATAATGAAATACCTCTCCTTGCTGTTGTTCCAACTGAAAAATGAAATGTTGTTTCAGGCTGCCTTTAATGATCTCAATGTTGAATGTAGACTGCTCAACCTCTGTCGGAGAAAGATATAGGATGGACTGCTGATCTGGACCCTTCTGCTCATCATCTTTCTCTTCATGTCTGCTGCAATTCCCTTTTGTCTACAAAACTGAAAGCTGAGGGCTGCCCTTAGTATTTGTTGCAGATCCGAAACTGTCTCCTACTGATATGTCAATCTTCTCAACATCTTCAAAGTTTTTAGAAGGAAAAATCTGATCTTCATGACAACCTAAGATAGTAGATGCATTTGGTACAATGTCAAAAGCATCACTCAGGTTATCATAGTGTGGATTAATAATCTCTTGATCATAATGAAGAGTATCCTCTACAACAACATACTCTTCATGAGTGTCTAATTCTTTATTTGAAAATTGATCTTTACAAAACACATGAAAAGAAGCATGAAAATATGCCAAAGAGATGACACTTGCACTTGGAAGAGACCGACACCATTCAAGAGCAATTCCCTCTAATGAATGCCTGAAAAACTTAATTTGAACATCCTCATGTACAATTTCAAGCCGATGAATAAAGTCATGAAAATCCAACAAGTGTTCAACTGGCACTTTCCATTCCTCTCCTTGAAATCTGGGAAGGATGTGTTCCCATTCATCTCTACTAGGCACTGGATGAGGGTAACCAGAAATACTTGAAAATTTTCAAAAAGCATATCTCTTGTTCATTTCATACCAGTGGAGTCGCCATCAGATTTTTGAATAATAGATTCACCACTAAATCTTCCTTCGTGGAGTTGCCAGATAGATGATTACAACCGATTCGTGTCTAGACTTTGTCTATCATCAAAGTTGGATCTTGTCATGTCCCAAGGAAGCTGAGATTCAATCTCCTCTCCCCGACAATGACGCCAATTCGTTATCACTCCAAGAAACCCTTTGTGGTTGTAAGAAAAAGATTCTTGGTAACTTAAAGTAAACTTGTTTTTGTATTTTTTATTTTTTGATAAATGGGATAACTCGAGTACAGTATGGTATTCAGACAGTCAAAATGAGAATCAAATGAACCAGTGCTCTCAAGGATCAATAATCATATGATAGCTTTTAGGTGGGTGAGAAAACAATGCTTATAAACCAAATACAAATGTAGGTTTTAATAAACAATGATAAGAAACTATTAATCAAGTTATGATCTAACCAATGACATGACAGTCATTTTGTAGCTAAAAGAACTTGAATAAGAGTACAGAAGGAAAGATGAGAATCTGACATCAATAGAGAGAGAAAAATGTGATTTGTATTATCATATGGAAAAGTCTGTTTATAATATAGTATTTTCTGTATCTAAAATCAAACCCCTCCTTCTATCAAATGATAGGTATTTATATCTTTTACAATAGATCTCAGATCCTATAAACATGGATCTAGATTTCTAAATATGGAAAATAGAGTACAAAACTTAATACAATAAAATAACCTAATATTTAACCAAATAGATTTAACCTGATCATTACAAGTCAAATTTGACAACTAAAGCATTATTTGGTAGTCTGCAGGTGAAAATCATAGATTCAGAAATATGTCTTTGATGACTGGGAGATTTTGTGTCAAGATTTGTTGTGCCATTTGGTGTTATTTCCTCACCACATGTCTTTAAAACTTAATGATAAAGATATTCTAGATTCTCCTAATTATTATCCATCATTTGACACCTTTTCCATGTGTTAAGGAATTAAAAAATCGCGATTTGGGCAGAAAGAAGACGTTTCTGGACTCGTATGCACTTTCACCAGCTCTTTTGTCCTGAATCCACCCCTTTAGCTAGTGAAAAGGAAATATTTCAACGGCTAACTAGCATATTTTAAAACCAATGAGCTAGTGAAAGCACAATTTTTTTAATGAAAACTGCATTGGGAAAAATCACATTTCTAAGCCGTGGAGAGTCCGTTTTACATGCTTGAATAGACGATTGACATCTAGAAATCCTAATATTTCCAATTGTACTTTAAGATCTGTTTTTAGAGCTTGGGAAGGAATTCAAAAGTACTCCACAATATTAGGCATCATTTTTCAAACAAATTTCAGAATGAATTATTTGATCGCTAACAGATCCTAGGGAATATTCTCTAGCATATTTCTACTCATACCTTGTAATTTTCAACCCTAAAAACTCAAGTGAGGTTCCATCACAAGTAGGGAAAGATAGATATCTATTGGATTACTGAGAAGGGGGGTGAATCCATAATAGAGAAATATAATCCTTTTTAACCATAAAATGCAAGTGTTATATCAATGTATCATTATCATACAATAGTTGCAGAGTAAATAAACAATGAACAAATGAGCTATCATACACATACACAATACACCAGTGTTTTTAAGTGGAAACCCAAAGTGGGAGAAAACCACATAATTCTTTTTCTTATATGTCTTTAAGAATTACATTCATTGGAAGCAACAACTTCTTTTATTTTCCAATTGCAACTGGAAGGAGGCTCCAACCCCCTATTTTCTCAGGCTACAACCTAAGGGAAGCTCCAACTCCCCAATTCCATGGCTACAAACAGAAGGAGGAAACAACCCCATATGTTATCCGGTTATAAACAAAATGTGGCTACAACCACCTGCCCTTTTCCTGTCCAACCGCCCTGTCGTATAAGTAGAAAGATGGAACCACTGTCACACTATCACTATGAGATATACTGTTGTAAACATGTACCAATAAACCTGCACCAAACAACCTATAACAACATGTAATCAACTTGTACCATAAACACGTGCATCAACCATTCACCAACATGTACCTCAACATGTACCATCAACGAGTGCAACAAACATCAACTAAATATGTACCAATCATGCATCAAATACACATAAGCTATGACTCATCAAGATGTACCAACATCGTCAACTATACACCTCATATATGTGCCAAATCATCAACTACTTGTCTCAACCATGTACCCAACATGTACCTCAACCGAAATCCCTCATCACTTTCATCATCCAAATATGATTTGCAACTCTATAATAGACCTGGTGTATATGATCACATCCCTGCAAACCTTCCTAAACTTTAACAACAAGAGACTAGAATTTTCATCAAACTTTAATTTAGTCTCACATGACTAATTTTGTATTAGTCAACAACCCTAACTTTAAATAATCATAACTATGTACCTGTAATGAATAAAGATATGAAAATAGTACACAATGTTCTTCAATTATTTTTATGCAATTCCTCCAGGTTTCACTACTTGGAACCTCTTAGAAAAGGAGTTATAGCAAAAATGGCATATGTTGTTGAATTCTGGCTTATTCTAGAGAGTGAACTTGTAGAGTGTGCCCTGCATGGAATATTTGTTGTATGGATCTGAAAAGGGTACACATAATACTAAATACTGTACTTGGGAAATGTGTCACATATTTAGGTGGTTTTTCGACACATGATTTTTTATCGATGGTTTTATATTTCCAGTTAAGGAATTATGGTTGTTGACTAATCCAGGTCATTGGGTTAGGATTTAGGATCTCACTAGATCCTATATGTATATTGTATTGTAAATAATGTATCACAATGAAAGAATATAGAATATGTTGGTTTTCTCAGTTTGGGTTTCCAGGGGAAAAATCTCTGTGTAATGTTTGTATTTTCCATTCTATCTTTTCTGTTGTTTTACTGAAAATCTGTTTGCAGTAAATATTATACAAGGTTAAAATCTACATTTGGTATCAGATCTTTATTGGCTTCAGAGGGACGCCTTTGTGTTCAAGGGTTTGGATCGAGACTGTGATAAGCCTTGTTACCATGGGAGATCTATGGTATTGATTTTTCAAGTGAAAAGAAATGTAAAGCAATTCAAAAATGGAGATTGAGAAGTTTAATGGGAAAAGTTTTGAGTTGTGGAAGCTCAATATGGAATATATGTTGGTGGATAGATATAAGTGGATCATGATATATTCAGGTATTACACCTACAGGAACTTCAGCAGATGGATGGAAAAAGATGGATCAGAAGGCAAAGAGCACAATCCGATTATGTCTCTCAGATTCAATATTACTGAATGTGTCAGAGGAAGCTACAACCAAGGATTTATGGGATAAGTTGAGGAAGTTGTATCACTCTAAGTCCCTAGTGAATAAAATATTCTTAAGAAAGAAGTTGTATAACTTGAGGATGAGAGATTGAGATACGGTGGCAGAGAATTTGAACGCCTTCAATACTGTGGTAAGTTAGTAAGTATCTGTTGAGATTAAAATTTCAGATGAAGATAAATGTATCAATTTACTGTGTTCTTTACCAGACTCCTGGGATAGTCTGGTTGTGGCCATAGGTAGTAATACAACTTCCTTGAAGTTTGATGAAGTGGTCTCATATTTGTTTTCGGAGGAGATGAGACAAAAGAATATGGAAGGACAGAGCACATATGCATTATTTGCAAGAGGACATTCCCAGGAAAGAAATAGATCTAATTTCTCAAGTGGGATATCTAAGTCTAAGGGTAGATATAAATCTCCTAGAAAGTTTGTAAAGGTATGTTGAAGATGTGGAAAATAAGGGAACTAAAAGAAGCGGTGTAGATCCAAAGTGGAGAAAAAGAATGGATCTGAATAATCTCCTTCTACAGAAGAAAAGACCTCCAAGGAAGAAGGAGGGGATGTGTACTTGGCTTCTTCAAGCACACATGCAGATCATGAGGCATGGTTGGCTAACTTTGGTGAATCCTTTCATATGAATCTCCATAGGGAGGGGTTCTGTGAATATGAAAGGTATGATGGAGGTAATGTTTTCTTAGGTGATTATTCTACAACCAGAATCATAGGATGAGGAAAATTCAAGTTGAGGCTCATAGATGGAAGGATTATAACACTACTGGGTGTTCTTCACATCCCAAGTTTGGACAGAAATTTGATTTATGTAAGAAAAATGGATGATGCAGGGGTACACACAATATTTGAAAAGGAAACCTGCAGGATGGTTTGAAGAGAAATGGTGTTGTTGAAGGGAGTTCGGTTTGGAACTCTATATAAGCTACAAGGAAACACTATTAGTGATGGGTGTAATAGTTCCATTGTTATTGATATTGGATTTGAAGAAGAAATAACTCCTATAGTCTCTGGAGAAAAGGTTATGTTGTGGCATCAAATATTGGGTCATATTGGAGAGAAGTGTCTTTGACTACGACACGATAAAGATATGGTTTAAGTAATGTCTAACTTCTCTCTAGATTTTTATTTCTGTGAACATTGTCTATATGGGAAGAAAAATCAGGTAAGATTCCCCTCTGGTGCAACAAGGGCATAAGGAATTTTACAGCTAGTTCACAGTGATGTTTTTGGACCTGTATCGGTCCCATAATTGGGAAAATCTGTGTACTACGTCTCATTTATAGATGAATTCTCGAGGAATACTTGGATATATTTCCTCAGGAAGGAATATGAAGTCTTTGATAAGTTTAAAGAGTTTAAGTCTCTTGTTGAGAATCAAATGGAGAAAATAATTAAGGTGTTGAGGATAGATAATGGCAGATAGTTTTGCAGGACTGAATTTGAAGAATTTTGTAAGAAGTGCAGTATAGAAAGGCAAAGGACTACTCCATATATAGCTTAACAGAATGGAGTTGCAGAAAGGATGAAAAAGATGCTGATGAAAAAAGAAAGGTGCATGCTCAGTGGTGCCGAGTTAGGGAAAAAATTCTGGGCAGAGGCAATGGGTATTGCATGTTACCTGGTCAACAAATCACCCTCATCAACATTGGATGACAAGACTCCACAAGAGGTATGGACTGGTAAGGAACCTTCTCTCACACATATCAAGGTATTTGGCTGTGATGCATATGTTCATGTTCCAAAGGAAAAAAGGAGTAAGCTAGATAAGAAGGCTGGAAAGTGTATCTTTATTAGATATAAATATGGTCTCAAAGGTTATAAGCTTTGGAACCCAGACACTAAGAAGGTAGTGTATAGTTGAGATGTGGTATTTAGAAAAATGAAGGATGTTTTTAAACATGAAGTCCTACCAAGTGAGGAAGAACCAAATAAAATAGAGTTTTATTTAAAGGATGATGAATCAGACTCTATAGAAGAACAAGAATAAGAAGAAGAAGACCATCATACTCCAGTATTGAGGAGATCGGTTTGAGAAAGAAGGCTATCGGAAAGGTATACTCCATTTGATTTCTATTCAATTTTTTCTTTCTCTATTACTGATGATGATCCTAGAAATGTCAGGGAGGCAGTGGATTTAGAGGATGGAAATATCTGGAAAAGGGCCATGGATGAAGAAATGGCATCTTTGGATAAGAATGAGTCTTGGGATCTAGTGGAGTTTTCGAATGGAAGAAATCCCATTGGAAACAAATGGGTATTTAAAAAGAAGCTGAATGCAAAAGGAAAAGTGGAGAAATACAAAGCTCGGTTAGTAGCAAAGGGTTATTCCCAGGTAGAGGGAATTTATTTTGGTGAGATTTTTTCCCCTGTTGCCAAGTTAACCTCTATAAGATTTTTGTTATATATTGTTGCTGCATTTCATTTTGAAGTAGAACAGATGGATGTGAAGAAAAATTCCTACATGGGGATCTCAAAGAAGAAATCTATATGAAGCAACCATAAGATTATGCTGTGAAGAGAAAGAAGGAGTTGGTATGCAAGATGAAAAAGTCCCTGTATGGTTTAAAACAATCACCAAGGACGTGGTATCAAAAATTTGATACTTATATGATAGAACTTGGCTTCACAAGAAGAAAAGAGGATCATTGTGTGTATTTTAAATTAATTGGTGATAATTTGATTTATTTGGTCTTGTATGTGGATGACATGTTGTTAATAGGAAACAACAAGGAGATTATCCAGGATGTGAAAACTTAGTTGTCCTCTAAATTTGACATGAAGAATATCGGTGCTTAAAATTTCATTTTGGGCATGGAAATTAAAAGATATAGGAAAAGGAGGAAAATCTGGTTAAATAAGAGAAAATATGTTGAGACAATATTGTAGAGGTTTAATATGAAAGAATGTAAATCGGTCAAGGTTCCTATTCATGTTGGTGTAAAGTTATCTGCGGATCAATGTCCCAAGACACATGAAGAGGAGGAGGACATGTCTCATGTTCCATATGTGAGTGCAATTGATAGTTTGATGTATGAAATGGTTTGCACTAGACTAGACATTTCACATGCAGTGGGAGTTTTGAGCAGGTATATGTCAAAACCAGGGAAGGAGCATTGGACAACAGTAAAAAGGGTTTATAGGATTTGCATGGAACTGCTAGATATGGATTGTGCTACGAAGGAAGACCAACATTGGAAAAAATAGTGGATATACATGGCGTTGTGGATGTATAATGGGATGGAGATCTGGATCATAGGAGATCTACAAGTGGGTATGTGTTTAACCTGTTTGGAGGAGAAATAAGTTGGATGAGAAAAAGACATGATGTAGTGGCACTTTCAACTACATAAGTTGAATACATGGCAGTCACTCATGCAATTAAGGAAGAAGTATGTTTAAAAATATTTTGTTCAGGTATTGTGTTGGTACAACAAGCTGTAAGGATAGATTTTGACAGTCAGAGTGCAAATTTTCTGGCGAAGAACCTGGATTATCATTCAAAGACAAAGCATATTGATATTCAATATCACTTTGTGAGAGAAATGATTGAAGAAAATAAAGTATCGTTTATGAAGGTGGACACTTTGAAGAATGTTTTATATTCATTAACAAAATTTGTGAGCAATGAGAAGTTCTCTTGGTGTAGAGGATCCATGGGCATTGTTGCCTTGGATTGTTGACTATGTAACCCTGTAACCCCCTGTATGCAAATAAAAAAACAAGTGGGAGAATGTTGGGTATGTGTTATATTATTTTCACACAAGGGGGTTAGAGGGGGGTTGCAGGGGGGATAAGTCCCCTACGTGGGGCTTCAGGGCAATGCCTCCAATTTTTTTTTCTTCCTCAGGAAACGTGTCACATATTTAGGTGGTTTTTCGACACATGGTTTTTTGCCGATGGTTTTCTATTTCCGGTGAAGGAATTATAGTTGTTGACTAATCCATGTCATTGGGTTAGGGTTTAGGATGTATTTGTCTCCTATATGTATATTGTATTGCAAACAATGTATCACAATGAGTGAATATAGAATATGCTAGTTTTCTCGGTTTGGGTTTCTAGGGGAAAACTCTATGTGTAATGTTTGTATTTGCCATTGTATCTTTTATGTTCTTTTACTGAAAATTTTCTTGCAGTAAATATTGTACAAGGTTAAAATATACAGAGAGACCCTTGCCTCTTATTTATAATTTTATGTATCTTCCTCAAGGGGTTACCTTCTAACCATCTTAAACCACTTTCTTTATTTTAGGGCTAACCCACTTATAACCACTTTCCACTTAGTAATTTCTCCATTAACTTTATTATTTAAAGAATTTCTTTTGTATCCACTTTGATTTATAGTACACTCATCACTTCACTTTATTATTTAAATAATTTCTTCTTTGCAACCACTTTGACTACTTTGACCTTTTGGGGATTATAGATGATTCATGAGGGTTCTCCAACTTGACATTGCCCTAAATCTCTAACCGTGAGGAGTTATGTGATGTTCCACATACCACCGAAAATGGCATGCCATGTATTATCCATATAGAATAGTATTAACTTCAAATATATTAAAAATCATATCATTATCCATCAAACAAACTTGGGTCCATTACCCAAACCTTTGTTCTACCAGAATTATCTATTGTACTTTCTTCAAGGGTTGACATCAATGAAAACCAACCCAAATAATCAACAATATCTCCCTTTGGAATTGATGTCAACACTCTGATGCAATACTGAAGTCATATCACTCATGCTCCCCCTGGAACCATGCCTATGTTCTCTTTCTCCAAGAATTTACCTTTGCATCTGATAAATCTCTCCCCCTTTGTCATCAATGAAAAATGTATCTTTCCATTCGGGGTTGCTCCCCTTGATTGAACTCTTCCTGAAATTGATATCCCAACCTAAACTTTCCTCTTTATGGTGCTTCCTAATGTAAATATAAGACATATAAGATAAGAATTAAAAATAATTAATTTTGGAGTAGATATTACTCTGAGTCTCTAGCGAAGATACTCAAAGGCTTCCTGTGAAAGTGATTTTGTAAAGATGTCTGCCACTTTTTATTTTGTGCCCACATATTCAACTCCAATGTTATTCTTTGCAACTTATTCCCGTAGAAAGTGATACTTGATTGGAATGTGCTTTGTCTTGGAGTGCATCACCGAGTTATTTGAGATACTGATGGAACTTGTATTATCATAATTGATTGGAATGGGCTCATCATACTCAACCTATATATCTGTTAGAGTTTGTTTCATCTATAGAACTTATGTACAAAATCCTGTTGCTGCAATATACTCTTCTTCATATGTAGATGAAGATATTGATGATCGTTCCTTTCTTATCCAAGATAATAAACACTCTCCCAAGTATAATGTTACTCCATTGGTGCTTCATCGATCATCAATGCAACCTGCCCAATCTGCATCTGTGTAGGCAATAAGTGATAGATCCTTTCCTTTTGGATACCATAATCCAAACTCTTATGCTCCTTTGAGATATTTGAAAATCCTCTTCACTTCTAAGACATGTGATTCCTTTGGTGCTTCTTGAAATCATGCCACATGTCCAACTGTCTGCATTACATATGGTCTGGATGTTTTCACATATAGTAAGCTACCAATCATTAACATGTATTGCCTATATTATGTAGACTTTGAATCATCATATTTTCTCAAATTGCAATTGGTTTGCATAGGAGTGGTAACTAGTTTTCAATATTCCATTCCAAACCTCTTTATCATTTCTATGATATACTTAGTTTGAGAAATACAAGTTTCTTGGTTGCTTTGACGTATCTGAAGACCCAGAAAGTGTTGGAGTTACTTCACACACACCTAGGATTTATTTTTCCTAAGTTTTTTCCTTTTTTATTAGTCATAGTTAGTCATTATCCAGTCTCCTATATTTTAGGGGAGAATATTCCACCTGGAGAATATTCTCTTTCAATTGACACTTTAGTTTGACTAGTTCAATTGAGTTTAGATGCTACATTGGTTTTGTCACCATGCAACATTGGGATCATCACCATGATAATTAGACCTTGTATTGATATCATCACTAGAGGAGTGCATTAACCTTGATTCCCTAAGTTAACTCCTCACTACTCTCTGTCCAGTTAGTTAACTGAAGACTAGTTGACTAGTTAACTCAACTAGGTGGCAATTCACTACTGTAATTGCCTGAGAGACTAGACTAGGTGGAAGTTCACTCCCGTAACTACTCGTTTGTGTCCATATCAATATATACCACCAATATGACGCATCGATTCTCCTCTAGTGTGCACTCATTGAGTTATGCAGAGGATATCATGTGTAAATTATTCATTATTCATAATGGTCAATGAGAATTCTTTCATTCTTTCTCTCCTTATTCTTCTTTCTCAAATTATCTCTGAAAATGTGTGCATTATTGTTTATATAGATATATTATGTGTAGGTTCAACACATTTACATGGTATCAGAGCTAGCGGACTTCTAAGCAAAAGATATACCAAATATTTTAACAGGTACAAAATATTGAAGACAGCGGAAAGATGGACTTCCAAAAAGAATTCATTCTTACACCTTACAAATATTTTGCATGGAAGGAGAAAATAACCATACATTTCCAAACCATAGGGTTGTAAAGGTTAACCTTGAATAAATATACAGAACCAACATCAACCATAGAAAAATCCAAGTACTTAAATCGCATGGATGAGACACTCGGAACAATTTGCATTCTTATTTCTCCCAATCTCCTTTTTCACATATATTCCTGTAAGTCTCCCAATGAAGCTTGGACCACCTTGTAAGGGATGTTTGGAAAAAATGATGATATGAGGGGACACATTTTGGATGTGGATCTTATCACATTGGATCCAAAAAGCTTCGATAATATCCAAGATTTCTTTACAAAATTCAAGGATTTACCGTCGTAACTCAAAGCTTGCGGGGTTGATAAATTGAAGGAGGAGAAACAAATGGTTCTCACCATTCTCTCCAAGATTGGTCCTAAATTCTCTGTATTCGTATCCACATTCCATTATGTGAGATTCACCTCTAGATCCAACTGGAAGGTGCCTTCTCTTGAGGACTTTATCGAATCCCCGACTCAAGATCAAACCAAGATCATCAACATGGGCACAATCAAAGGCCAAAGGGCACATGCACTCACTATGCATGATGGAAGCCAAAAATATCATAAATATAAGTATAAAGATAAATGGAAATCTCATGCACATCCGAATAAGGAAGGGTACACAAAACCTTTCACTGATGCCTCCAGATCTGAAGGAGAAAAGGGAAGAAAAGGGGAGAAATGAACATATTGTCACAAAGGATTCCATTCAAAATGCACATGCATGAAATATATATATATATATATATATATATATATATGATGTCTCAAATACTTCATCAAAACAATCTTGGAGATATCATCCCTGAGGGTGCAAAGAAGAAGAAGCCAAAAGATATGAATTCCAATAAAGGCAATTCTAGCCATGCCTTGATTTCCATCAACTCCTCTCCCGATGCTTGGATCATTGATTTAGGAGCATCACATCACATGTATGCATCATAAGAAATATATTATTGATTGGATGCATGCAAAGGTCCTCGTATTCTAATGGGGGACAACTCTTTTGTCAAAGTCACCGACAAAAGAAGGATTAAACTCACCAACATAAGCTTCGAGAATGTGTTGCATGTTCCCAAAATTTCTATCAAACTTCTCTCAGTGTATCAGATGAAAAATTACGGCACCGGAAATAAATTCATATTCATACCAAAATTTGTGGACATTTATGAATTGCAAACCAACTCCAAGGTTGCTATCGGTGAGGTAAATCATTAGTCTAGATTGTATACATTTTCTGAATTCATTGAACCTGATTCTGCTTTACTGCTTACTCATATTGATGAAAGTAGTAGGATATAGCACGAAAGGTTTGGAAATTTGAATTTTAGATACATGAAATATATTATCATTCACATATTGGTTGATGGTCTACCAGACATCCATTTCCAAGGGAGTATGTGAGGGATGTGTTCTCGAAAAACATCCTCAAGAGAAATTTGACAAAGGAAAGTCTCAGCAAGCTTCCACACCTTTATATCTGATCCAGAATGACCTTATGGGTCCTTTTCTGTATCCATCCATCAACAAAGAGAGTTTTGTTCTCATTTTTTTTAATTATTTCTCACGTTTTACTTGGATCTACTTTCTCAGGAAAAAAATTTGAGGTCTTTCAACACCTCAAAGATTTCAAATCCTTGGTTGAGACACATTCCAGAAAGAAGATCAAATTCCTCCAAAATGATAATGAGGGAGAGTATGTGAATCATGAGATCCACAATATTTTCCATGAGGTAGGGATTCAATTGCATCATACAATTCCCTATAATCTGCAGCAAAACGGAGTTGCTGAGAGGAAAAATAGATCTCTAAATGAGATGGAATTTTGCATGTTGCATGAAAATTCACTACCACATAGACTATGGGCCGAAGCACTTAATTATGAAACATACACCCAAAACATATATCCCCATAGATATTTCAAGGATATGACCCCCTATGAGGCTTGAAGCAGCCTCAAACTGAAAGTGACCCACTTTCACATTTTTGGTTCACGTGCATGGGCTTAGATTCCCTCTGAAAAGAGGAAGGCACTTGATCCATAGAGCACTGAGTGAATTTTTGTTGGCTACCCTAACACTGTGAAGGGATATAGACTTATTGACTTTTCCTTGGACCAACTCATCATCGAGAAAAGTGTCCAATTCGAGGAAAGTGTACCGCATGCACCTCAATAACCACATGCAGACACCTTAATTGTTCCACCTGTCTGAGACAATGAGCATGCACATGCCAAATTTTCTTCAGGTGAGAGTTCTGATTTAGAGGAATCAACTGATTTAGATTCAGATTCAATACAGTTAGATGCAGAGCTAGATAATCGAGATGCAGTTGCAGAGCCAGAGTAGAGGCCCAAGTGGGCACATACTACTCTTCAGGATGCAGGGGATCTTGTTGATGATCCAGCCGACACTAGGAGGATTCGATTTGATTTCGAGGAGCCTCTTGTTTCACTCACTGCCACTGAACCATTTCCCTCCAGACATCTTTTCTTAGTTTAGTCTTCAGATCCACAATATTATGGAGAGGTTGTTGTTAGGCGAAATCTATGTCGTTATAATAACGTTGTAGTACTTGCCCAACCATTTAATTGTCAACCCGGGGTATGTAGACTGACGAAGCACACACACTGTATATGCAGGACGGAAGTAGAACTAATCTAATCTACTCTATGTTGCTGAAATCAAACTAATCTAAGAAAGCATTGAAACACTAACTAGGAAAGCATGAAATTGCATAAGGGAAATACAACATGTGAAGAGTTAACAAAAATAACATACATGAGCTCATACAATATATCAATCTCAAATCATATTACAATAGTCAAATGACAAAACATGAAAGAATAACAAACTAAGAATCCCCTTCTCCTAATTACAAGACTATTTCCAAAAACTCAAGCTTCAATCCTAATTGAATTCTAATTCTTGATTCCTAATTGAATTCTCATGAAGAGAGAGCACTCTCTTATATACATGAAGAAGATAACCATCTCATAATTGCAGATCCACTATTCTCTCAACCACTCTCAACTGATTTCCCATTATTACAAGATATGATCCCTTCAAATCCTCACACATATCTCTCATATATCTTAGATAAGATATTCTAACCAAATCTCCATGATCTTCTCCTTGAAAAGAGGCTTGA
>JZKD02S2067897.1:30758-50844 GCA_000966675.3 Picea glauca | reverse complement strand
TCATGGATGGATCTCGGCTACCGATGGCAAAACTTCGCAGGCTCGCTTGATATGTTACTTGGAAAAGCAAGAATTCTCCCGAGCTGCGCTTGAGTATTTGTGTAACTTGCAGACCAGCATGCCTCTTGAACCCGCGACAAGAAATGTTACTAACAAGTCCCATGCAAAATATCAAAACCCAAAGGGCATAACCATATGATACAACATACACTAATATAGAGGCATCACAAGAATGAAGGAAATGTACGATAAACTAGAGTTAGAATGAACACATGAGGCAACATACATCAATGGGAAGTTGATTGGAGCATGGGAGGTGACATGCACAAATGAGGAGTTGATGTGAGAACAAGAGTTGACATATGTCAAACTAGGTTCAATACAAGTGCAAATATGAAAAATATCAACAATGTTGTTTTGGCAGAAATGGGAGAAGGGAAGAAACACTGCCACTATAGAAGGGGCTCCATAGTTGCAGGATATCGAATGTGGGGAACTTTAGGGGAATTCTCAGGAGAGAGACCAAAGAAGTGATAGTTGGTCCTATATAGGGAAATAATATATTGAGTAGGGATGTACTCTATATAACAGCCTAAAGGGGACCCATCTATCGATAATTTGATCTGTTGTCTCCTAAAAACGATATTTTTCTGAAACTTGTTTTTTTCTCATTCCCCCAGGTTCCACATACTCCACTTTTCCACATTCCTTTCTTCCAAGTCATTATTACTTGACACCAATCCTCCAAATCCCTTTTTCATTCACACCCCTTATCCTCCACATCCTTTTTTGAGACATAAAGTGGAGTATGGATCCACCTCTCACTTCTCTCCACCTTCTCATTACCCAAGATTCTGCACCTCCACATTGTTATTCCATGTATTCCATATCCTAATAGTTTTTCCATTTTTACCTTACATGCTTCCCAATGCAACTATAACCTACCACAGTGTGACACATTGCACCCACAAAACAAAACATGACACATGACAAGCAAGTGGGCCTATGGAATTTGAAAACTAGGTATGTAGGGTTTGGCATGGATGATTGGGAAATGATGTGGAAAATATGATGGACGAGAATGGATCTCATGCCAAATCCTAAACTATGAGGGAAAATGATTAATTAAAAGGTAAATTGTGGTGAATATTTGTAGTGGTATAGATTCAAAGGTAAAATCAAACATAAATCAAAGGTTAAATGTTGAGTTATTACCCAAGTAGATCTGATGGTGGTGATGGATCAATGATAAAAAAAATCCTTGCTCATTTTTTAGGAGGAACATGCATGATTTCATCAGAGACATAGGCCTTCACAATTCAAAACTATTATAACACATGGTGTAAGAACATGGATTACATAGGTTGAAAGGTAGGTTTTAAAACTAGGATCCTTTCCTCCACAAAGTGATGTCCAAGCATACAATGGTTTTCATGGGTATTAATGAGAATATGAATGCAATATTATCTTCCATAATTAGGAGCCAACGACATAAGAACACTTGGAAAGATGATAGAGAAATAATCAATGAGAAGGACATAAAATCAATGGTTGTGATTAAACTTGATAGAGATGATCCAATGGCCCACATGACTTCACAACGTTTGAAGGAGAAGGGTGTTTTCTTAGTTTCCCCACCCCGTGAATGGTAGATATATACCTTTCCAAGATATATCAAGATCTCTCATTTCATTGCAAGGGATGGGATTGTTAGAGGAGGATGTACTCCACTAAATTTAGATCAAGGGTTTCCTCTCCAATTTTTTCCCATTTAAAAAAAGGGCCAAATTTCAAGGCATAGTGTGTAGGATGCACCTTCCCATTCCGCTCTAGGATTTGTAGCCAATACTCTAGATAGAGGTGTGTGTTTGTCAATATTTCCCGAGGAAACATTTCTTGTCTGTCACCTGATAATGAGATATATATCCATGAATCATATGTTGGACAATTGGTTTTGATAGTTGGTTGTCATTGATGTCAACCCTTGGAGAAGTCTGGAATCCCTATAGATGTGGTTGAGATTGATGGTGAGTTATTTTTCATTGATGTCAACAAGAGTGGTTGATGTCAATAGATGTGATGGGTGCATTTGAATAAGTCTACAAGGAGCCCCATAGGTGTGGTTATGGAACCCAAAGTTGGTTAAGGAATATAGACATGAAGGATAGTTTAAATGTAGTTAAGACACTCATACATTGATATTACTCATCATTCTATTTCCGGTGATAGGTGGTACACCATGTGGTTCCTCATGGTTGAGGAGTTATGGCCTTGTGAAGATAGAAGCCCCGAAGAATAGTCAAGAATCCCCTAGTTGGTTACAAGTCAAATAATGAATGGGTAAAGTGGTTGTAACAATAAAGTCAAGAAGCCTTAAGAACAAGGAAATATGTTACCTAGACAAAGTATAACTACACCTCAAGGAGTATCTCATTTGTACACAAATACATTGAATATCTATCTTGTGAGAATGTTATGGTATAATATTTTGGTCTATTGGTGAATATGAGGTTGATTCTGAGGTATAAAGTCTGAATTTACGAAGGTGAAAGTATGGGATTCGTAGTAAGAAGGGTGTATACACCCATGATTTTTAACAATAAGGGAGAGAACATCTGTGAGTTGAAACAAGAAGGGCGTGAACATTTGTGAGTTGTATCAAGAAGGGCATGACAATCCATGAGTTGTAGCAATAAGGGAACGAACATCCATGAGTTTCAACAAGAAGGGTGTGGACATCCATGAGTTGTAACAAGAAGGGCATGAACATTCACGAGTTGCAGAAAGAAGGGAATAAACATCCTCGAGTTGCAATAAGGACAGGTCATAGATATGTGAAAATCCCTTGAAAAAGATTCCATCTCTTATTTGCTGAAGATGATTTGTACAAGTTTTTTTGTTAGTTTGTGATGGTATGCTTCAAGTCTTCTTCCTGAGTAAAGGTATGTATTTTATGTTTTTGTTTGAATATTTTGTATTGGATGGTATGAAACATGCTTAAGGAATGTCTTGGAGGTCTTTGTGATACATGCCTAAGAGATTGTAATTTTAGGAATTGTAGTGCAAGATCATAAAGAATCCACAGACAAAGAAGAAGAAGTCAGAGTTCAGAGAGATGATGAATCTACGGATGAAGATGAATATTAATCTGCATTAGGGTGGATTGCTCCATTGTTATGAGCCATCCATCTTGGATACTACCAATAAATATGAATATTGAACAGGAGGAGTCTATGCCATAGTTATTACCAATTAGAGAACCATCCTTTGAGAAATTTGAAGTATTTGTAGAGATAGATTCAGAGTATTCAGATAGAAGAATTACAAAATGACAGATTGATTGATTGAGAAGCAGTGTTTCCATGCAAATATCAGAGTAATATCATTGACACACTTTCTAGGAAGTGATATATTCATTATAGGTTCAAGGATGTATTGCAAATAAATGGACATATTTGATTCAGTTTGAGAAACAAGAATATGTGATGATCAATTACAACAAAGAATGTTTTAGTGACATATGGGTCAACATTGTGGATAGTTGAGTAGAAGAGTTATGGAAAACCTATGAAATATGAAAAAATATGTATTTATGATATCATTGGAAGGTCTAGACATATATATGGAAGAGCATATTTGCAATTGGAATCAATGGATAAGTGGAATTAGTTGGTCATAATAAGACAAGCAATGAAAGGTACAACAGAACAGGGGAAGATAAACCTTTAGCAAAATATTATATCATCAAAAGAACATTGTTGAATAGTATGGTCATGGATGTCTAAACGATGAATATTGTTCGACAACACATGTATTCCAAAAGAGGATGAACACCTTCAGTAACCACTCACACAACCGAATAAAATATCAACACATTGATGTTTTGACATGGTAAAGATGAACACCTTCAATAACCACTCACACAACCAGATCAAAGATCAACACACCGATGTGTTGATGTGGTAAAACCCCTACAGGGAAACATCCATGGCCCCAACCAATGCAATCACTTGGAGCAATTGATTAATGCAAAAGAAAACAATTACATAGATATTTGACAAGAGAGTTTCTCACAATCAATCATCGACAGATTATCGTCCATGATATTTAAATAGAGATCATGGACCAATCGGGTGTTAAGCCACAGATCAATGTATTCATTGAGATAGAGGAGAATATAAACTGTTAGACCACTCTATATTGGGAACATATCATGATCATCATATTTCCTAACTACAAATGCATACTAATGAATACTAAAGAAACACAATAATAAACAAACTTTTACCTAATTGACACATTAGACCAAGTAGATCTTAACTAACTCCTAAGTGTCTAAATATCCTAACATCCTCCCTTAAGAACAACTTTGGATAGGATTGAAGGATTTACAATAGTGACAAGGAGAAGGAAGGAGGAATTAGAGCTTATCCCCCCTTAATGAAAACTTTCTAAACTCCTAACATAAATCGAAGTTTGGAAAACTTCGCTTCTATAAGAGACTTTGTGAAAATTTCTGCAACTTGATCTTTTGTAGGGAAAAATAACACTTCAATAACTTGATCATGAATAAGATTTATGATGAAGTGCATGTGTAGCTCGATGTGTTTTTTGCACTAATGTTGAACTAGGTCTTTGGTGAGCTTGATGGAGCTCTGATTGTCACACCAAAGGCTGGTTGGATGTTGTTGTTGGAATCCAAACTTTGAAAGGGTCTGTGGAAACCACAAGGCTTCCTAACTTGCATTTATCGCTACTCGATACTCTGCTTCTGCTGAAGAAAGTGCAATAGGCTGTTGTTTCTTCTAGGCCCAAGTGATAGTTCATGAACCAAGGTTGAAAGCATAACCTGCAATAGACTTCTTATCATCAAGGTCACCAACCCAATATGAATCAGCAAAACTAATCAATAAAGGAGTCCCCCCTGAACTGTAATGGATCCCAAAATGAAATGTACCCCAGACATATCAAAGTATCCTTTTAGCTTATTTCCAATGGATTTCATGGGGTTTTTTCATATACCAGGAAACAAGCCCAACAAAAAATGAAATATCAAGACGAGTATGAGTCAATTATACGAGGTTACCAACTAAATGAGATGGTACAAGGTGGCATCAACTTTGGGAGAAGTACATGTGGCAACAAGCTTGAATCTAGAATAGAAGGGAGAAGGAGTTTTCTTACAATCTTCCATGTGAAAGTGATGATGAAGGTCACAAGAATAGTTATAATGGGAAAGAAAAATTCCTTCATTGGTTTGCAAAACTTGGAGGCTAAGGAAATAGTGAAAAAATCCTAAGTTTGTCATTTCAAAATTATTCTTAAGGATGTTTTTCACATAATTTAAAAGTTTTGAGTCACTACTAGTAAGAATAAGGCCATCAACATAAAGGACAAGGATTATGAGAAGAATTCCTACTTTCTTGGTATAGACATTAGGATCAGAATAACATCTAGAAAATATGGTGTCAATAAGAAAGTTTTCCATTTTTTCATACCAAGCTCGAGGAGCTTGCTTAAGACCATAAAGAGATTTCTCAAGGTGACAAACAAGGATCAAGTCATTCTAGACATATCCAGAAGGTTGTTCCATGTATATTTCTTCTTGTAAATCCCCATGCAAGAAGGTGGATTTAGCATCCATCTGATGGACCTCCCATTTATGTGAGGCAGAAAGGGAAAGAACAAGGAAGATGGAATTGATTTTGTTTACAGGGGCAAAGGTTTCATTATAGTAAATTCCTTCAACTTTGGAAAATCCTTTGGAAACTAATCGAACCTTGTGTTTTTCAACACTTCCAAATGATGCATACTTAGTTTTGTAGACCCATTTACATATAACAAGTTTTCTTCCCTTTGAAAGAGGTACAAGATCCCAAGTATCGTTTTCCATTAAAGAAAAATACTCTTCATTCATTGTTGTATTCCAATCTAGATGACCTGAAGCTTCTACAAATGTCTCTATATCACGAGTCTCTAAAACTTGAGCAAAAGAGAAGAGGATCGTTAGAACTGAGAATGTGTCTGATGCTGATATGAATGATCACCGACAAGATCACCAACTGCTTCTCATTTTGAATGAACCCATCAAGGAAGCAATGGTGCTGGTGCTAGTTTAGTTTCAATGGACTCATATGGAGGAAAGTGAGCAAGTGGAGGTAGATTTTCATCCTCACCATCATCATCTAAAGCAGAAACTAGAATAGGAATAGAAGAAGGCACAAATGTCGAAGATGGATCACAGGCCGAAGAAGGAACAATCGTCAAATTAGGTTAGCAAGTCAAGAGATTTTCATCAAATTTAACATCTATTTTAATAATAATTTAATTACAATGTGGGCGAAGAAGTTTGTAACCTTTGACATCTTAAAAATAACCAACAAATATACACTTCTCACTGTTAAGTTACAATGCTTTCCTTTTCTCATAAGGAATGTGAGCCCATGCTATACTTCCAAATACATGGAAGTGACTTACATCTAGTTTAATTTTAGTCCATGCTTCTTCTAGTGTCATATTTTTAAGAGCCTTTGTGGGAATGATATTTACTATGTAATTTTCACAGTTGATGGCTTATGCCCAATAGTTTAGACTTAATCCCTTAGATTGGATCATATAATTAGCCATTTATTTTAATGTGCGGTTCTTTCTCTCAACAACACCATTTTTTTTTGGTGTATATGGAATAGTGTGTTGCATTTGGATGCCCTGTGTAGTGAATTAACTTGTAAAATTATTTTTCACATATTTTCCTCCATTATCTTTTCTTAACCTTTGAATTTGATGTCTATATTGCTTTTCTATAAGGGCCTTGTAGACCAAAAACTTGTCAAAAACTTCACTCTTAATTTTTAAGAAGAAAACCCAAGTACATCTTGAAAAATCATCAATGAAAGTTAAAAAATACTTGCACCCATAAAAAGAAGGAAAATAAATTGGACCACACAAGTAACTATGAACAAGCTACACAGTGCTCGAGGTGTGCCAAGAGACACGTTTGTCAAAACTATCTTGATGATTTTTTCTGAGAACACAACCGACACAAACACCAACTCTGCATGAAACAAGAGGAAGACCAATCACCATATGTTGATTACATAGTTTTTGCAATTAGCAATAGTTTATATGACCAATATGTTCATGCCAATGTTTTCTCAAGTTATTGCTATGAGAAACAAAAACTGATGGAAAAGATGATGATCCAAAGTTGTCAAACTTGTACAACCTGGTAATATCATTAGCAATTCTAGTTGCAAGAACATGCTTAAGATATTTTAGATCCTTGATTACAACTTTGTGAGATGAAAAATTGTAACATCCCCAGCCACCCACAGGCTGGGGCATGCTACCTACAAGCCCTCCCTTGGACTTCTTTCTCTTACTGATACCTTTTTAAAATTTAAGGATGCATAAAATAAAAGACTTTAACAACATGCACAACAATATCCAGAAGAATGCATAATCTAAGATTTAGTTAAACGATAATTAAAATACACAGTGGAATACATTCACACATAGGTAATAATATCACAACAGAGATCACTTATCTTTATAAAAATGAGGAACCAACTGGATGCATACCAAGGACGTTCCACCCAATCGTAGACACCACTGCTCCAAATCTCAACAGTAGTGTCACCCCCGAGCCAGGGATATCAATCCACAAGGATGGTTCCAGAGTGTACTTGGGTTCCCAAACTAGTCATCTCTCAAGCTCTCATAGGTTTCCCAGTACCCACAAAAATCCAAGTGCCTAGCTCTCTTCTACCTAGCCTGTACCGCCCAAGAGAATGGACCTCCACCCTTCTCTGCCATGCAGTCCCTTGGGCAATCCTTTTCCTTTTTCCAGGGCCTCCAACACAGTTGGTCCATAATATCATTGTTGGAACTCTCAAGACTCACAGTTGTGAGAAAAACAGGGCACAAGCCAATGCATCTCAGACATGCAGGCCCCAGATCATGCTTGGATTGCACCAGTGACCATTACAACCAACTATCCTATGGCTAATTCTCGACAGTTCCTTTCCATTTTCCAAGCCAAGACGTAGCTAAGGATGGATCAATGGATGGGTAAGTGAGTGCATGGAAGTGAGTGAGGGAAAGAATGGTACAAAATGAAGGAGTGAAGGAATGGACGAGACAACGACCAACCCCCCCATCAGACCATAGGCGATTTTAAGTAACTTCATGGGGAATCAAAAACCTTTTGGCCTTCCCCAAGAAGCTCATGTAACTGATCTCCTCCCTTAGGAAAAAAGGGTAATTAACATAGGAATAAAAACTTATCCCCTCAATCCCCCTCTCTTGTGGAATCATATCCCCCTATAACTCTAGTCCTTGTCCGTCTAGCAGCCAACCATGTATTTATTATTAATAATGATAGAAAAAATTACATGTCTTTGGAACACTAGACATTTAATAATTATTTCGACACCCTGTCCTCTCAGCATTGTAACAATACATTATTTAAAATGGGGGTTAAAAACCTAGGGTGTTACATCCCCTCCCCCTTATTTTGGCACTGTCCTCAGTGCATATACAAAATAGAGATCAAAATCTCAAATTTATTCAAAACGATGCAGGTACTATGCCCGCATGGAATATTCATGCTCCTAGGTAGCATATTTAGGACTGTAGCAAGTCCACTGAAATTTTACCAGCTCTATAACTTGATTCCGGAGCATTTTGATTTTTTTTTCCAATACCCACACTGGATGAACTTGGAAATCTCCCTCCGTCTCTACCTGAATCAGATGCCAATCAATAACATGGTTAGGGTCATGTACATATTTCTTTAATAAATATACATGAAATATATTATTCACAATCATGGAAGCAGGTAATGAAAGCATTTATGCAACTGGCCCTATTCTGTCCAATATTTATAATGGACCACGGAATATGTCTACTAGCTTTGTACAACTACCCAATTTAAAAGAGTTTTTCTTGGGCTTCACTTTCAAAAATACATGCTCCCCTACTTTAAATTCTCTAGCTGTCCTATTCTTGTCTGCATAAAATTTCTATCTATCCTGAGCTTCCTTTAAATTCTGCTTGATCTTAACCACCTGATCTTCCATGTCCTTGAGAAACTCCGGCCCAAGTACCACTCTATCTGTTGGGTTCTCCTAGCTTACTGGAGTATCACATTTCCTACCATACAAAGATTCAAATGGGCTCATTATCAATGAATCTTGATACCCATTATTATATGCAAACTCAACCAAGTGTAAGTAATATTCCCACTTAGATGGCTTATCCATCACATACATTCTCAGCATGTCTTCAATTATTCGATTGATCCTCTATGTTTTCCCATCTATCTGGGGATGACATGTTGTGATAAATTTTAGATTTGTGCCAAATCCTTTAAACAATCCCCTCCATAAATTGGAGGTAAAATTTGTATCTCTATCTGAGACAATTGTTCTAGGTATCCCATGCAACCTAGCAATTTCCTTCATTAAAATTTTTGCAATATTAGTCATTGTATGTGTTATATTCATAGGCATAAAATGAGTAGCCTTTGTTAATTTGTCAACCACCACCATGATTGAATCATGTTTATTATTCGTTCTAGTTAATCTTGTGATGAAATCCATGGTGATAATTTCCCATTTATTCTCTGGGATTGGCAATGGCTACAACAAACCCACTGGGTGCCTATGCTCAACCTTCACCTTCTGAAATTCCATACATCGAGTGATGTAATCAACAACATCCTTTTTCATTCCCGACCAAAAGAACTAGCTTCTTACTATTGTAATCATTTTCTAGTAACCA
Organism: Picea glauca; assembly: GCA_000966675.3. Lineage (NCBI taxonomy): Eukaryota > Viridiplantae > Streptophyta > Pinopsida > Pinales > Pinaceae > Picea > Picea glauca. Next base: position 41,061 of record JZKD02S2067897.1, on the reverse strand, counting down.
TGATGTCCAACACAAGGAACATCATGCATTTCCTTAAGTACCAAATTCCTCAGCTCTCCAGAACTAGGAACATAGATTCTATTTGTAGGCATGAGTAATTTGTCTCCCTTTATATCATACTCCTTTATTTTCTACTGTACATCTCCTTGCTGTAAGATTTTCTTTACCTGTAGGTAATGATGGTCTGTAACAAGACCATCTAAAATTCTTCTCTTCGAGTTTGACTGATGAAAACTGATAGTAGTAGCATGCATGGTATGCACTCTTCTACTAATTACATCGACAACTTCATTCTCCTTTCCCTGGATATGCTTGATATTGAAGTCATATTCACTTAAAAATTCCAGCCATCTTGTTTACCTGGCATTCAATTTTTTCTTTTCAAAAATATACTTCAGGCCAATGTGGTATGTCCTTAATTCAAATTTCTTCCCCATGAGATAATGCCTCCACATCCTCAAGGCATGAACAATGGAAGAAAGTTCCAAGTCATGTGTGGCATAGTTCCTCTCATGTTCCTTAAGCTTTCTGGACACATATCCAATGACATGTCCATTTTGCATGAGGAATCCCCCAAGTCCTTCCTTAGATGCATTTGTACATACCACAAAACTTTCATTTGGTTCAACAATTTTTAACACAGGTGCACTAGTAAGTAATTCCTTCAACAGATTAAACTTATTTTCACACTTGAGTGTCCATTCAAATTTTGTTCCCCTCATTTGCAAAGCAGTGATGGGATGAGAAATATTAGAGAACCCTACTATGAAACTTATGTAGTAGCCAACTAATCCCATAAAATATCTTACGTCTGACACATTTCTAGGTGTTGGCCATCCTATAATGGCTTTGATCTTCTCTAGATCTAATTCTATTCCTTTCTCTAAAATAACGTGTCCCAAGTAATGGATCTACTTTTGATAAAAATAACACTTACTCAACTTGGGATACAACTGATTTTCTCTCAGTACTTGCAACACCAGTCTTAAGTAATGTTCATTCTCCTCTTTAGACTTAGAATAAATAAGTATGTCATCGAGGAATACTATGAAAAACTTATTTAAATAATTTCTGAATATGTCATTGATTAAGAACATGAAGACAACTAGTGCATTGGTCATTCCAAATGGAACCACTACAAATTCATAATGCTCACACTTGGTCCTAAAGGTTGTCTTATGAATGTGTTCTTCCTTGATTGTTACCTGATGGTATCCTGCCCTCAGGTCGATCTTTGAAAATATATTTGCTCCTCTTATCTGATCAAAGAGGTTATCAATTTAGGGTAGAGGATACTTGTTCTTTATAGTGTACTTGTTCAGTTGTCGGAATTCAATACACAACCTCAAGGTTCCATCCTTATTTTTGACAAAAGGTACTGGTGCTCCCCGAGGTGAAACACTTTGACGTATGTACCCTTTCTTCAACAATTCCTCCAATTACATTTGTAATTATTTTAACTCTGGTGTGCTCAGTCTGTAAGGTGTTTTCGACACCTAGGCATCCCCTGGCACTAAATCAATTGAGAAATCTATCCACCTCCTTGGTGGAAATCCTGGTATTTCTTGGAATACATCTTCAAATTCATGTAGTATCGAGAAATATTTGAGGGCTAGCCCTTTTGTATTATCCGGCTCTTCCACATGAGATGCATACAATTGACATCCTTTCCTAAAACATCTTTTTAGTTGTAAGGATGAAATCTCCCTTATAGAGATGGGTCTTGGAACTCCTTTCACAGTGCTCTATTTTACATTTCCATCAAGGCATGTAAATGTCTTGTTATGAAAATCTAGGACCTCATGATGCTTTTCTAGCCAGTCCATTTCAATCAAAATATCATAAGACCCAAATGGTATGATATTTATATCAATACTAGTATTCATGCCATTAAGACTTATGGAACAACTTCTGACCATGTCATGGATTCTTCTTTTGGTTTCAGTGGCTAACTGAACAAAACTTGCTTTACCAAGTCTACTTTTCTCCAAATGTAATCTATCCACTATATTAGGATCAATGTAACAATTACTTTCTCCCGAATCAATCAAAATAGCAACAAGATGATTTATGATCCTACCTTCCACCTTGATCATATTGGACTAGTACTCTGCTTGTCGATCATTTAAATTTTCATAGATTCTTCCCATATCTTTGACTATTGTATCCTCTTGAATGTTGTGCATAGTATTCACTTTGTCCTTTATGTGTGGGAAATCCTTGTATAAGTGATCTTCCTTGCATCCCCAACATTGGATTGGTGGTCTTCCCCTTTTTCCCAAGGAATCTTCCTTCTTGGAATCTCCCTTAGCATATTGATCTTGATGATTTCTATTAGGCTCATTCCTATTGAAGGAAGGTTTGAATCCTTTCCTCCTCTGATCAGACTTTGCATTTTCCTTGTCCTTTCAAGATTTTTGTAGAAATTGTCTTCCTTGGACTTGCCCATATAGTTATTTATCCTTTCTGATGGACTTCGTCAAGGTCTTGGGCTCATCATACTTGATCTTTTCCTTATAAAAGGCTAGAAGTCCACTTTGAAATCTCTGTATTTTCACTTTCTCGTCACCAATGAACCTGACATACTTTAACAATCCCAAGAAATTATTCTCGTACTCTACCATAGTCATGCTTCCCAACCTGAGTTCAAAGAACTCCTGCATTTTCTTGTCATAGAAATTATCTGAGAGGTACTCCTTCTGGAAGTACTTCTTGAACTGCTTCCAAGTGATCCTACTTTCATTAACATGTTCCACTTGATTCATTTGGTCCCACCACATTGCAGATTTCTCATGTAAATGGTAGGTGGCAATCCTGGTTTCCAGGTTGGATGAATAGTTATGCAATTGAAAATATCTCTTGAGCCCAAGAAACCATGCTTCAACATCATCTTCCCTTTCTCTTTCACCCTCAAAGGAATGTGCCTTGAGCTTCCTCATCTCTCCTTGCAAAATATCTACCTCTTGTTTCCTTCTTTGGTGTTTGATATTAGACACCTATGGAGTTCTTACGGGATCTTTCGATGCATAAAACTTTCTTTCTGAGTAAGGAGGTGAGTGGTATCCATGAGCTCTTCTAGCACTTCTATAATAACAAACTCTTCCATGATCATCCCTTATTTCATGGCACCTTCCTTCTTCCTCTTGTCTTGAGTTTGATCCCTTCTTTGTTTGTCTCTGCAACTGATTTAAGATTTACAACACTCTATCATTTATCTAACTTTTCTCTCTCATCAGTCTCTCATTGTCTTCTTTGTAGCTCTGCACTTCCATCTTCAGGCTTCTTACTATTTCTATTAACGTTTCCTGCTCTCCTTTTCCCTTGCGTCCATTGGACTATGTATCTTCATTAAAAAATATGGTATTCTGGCCTTCGATCTCCTTATCATGATAGGAGGCTCCCTAGCCTTCTTCCATTTCCTCAATACGCATCCTGATTTGATGTGTTTAAACCCCTTAATTATGCAAAATGTGAAGGGACCATTTTGTTATAATTATGCATATGATAAACAAAATTTCCAAACCATGCTACCGATCTCTTTCTTTTTTATGTTTATGGAGATCATATCCCCATTATCCAAAAATAACAGTGTCCTGTTATCCTTGGTTTAAACAGTTTTTTATCCTAAGAAGGTGCATCCTTCAAACCACCTTCCCAAGTGACCACGACTAGAAACCACAGCTAAATCCTTCCTTAGCAATTTTCTACCTTGAAGACCACCAATTCGGCCCTTACACATCCTTCCATCAACTCGCAATATACATATGACCATGTACATGACCCTGCACTTAGCTAAAAAATCACTTGTCCAGAGCTTTGGGACTTCAAAACTTTTAGCCAGGACCAGATCAATGGTCCTCGTCGTCTTTCAGGATCAACGATCGAGATCCACTTTGGGACTTCGCTCTTCGGGAGTCTCAATTTTAATCTCTTTCCTTTTCCCAAAATGATTTTACATGGAGTTCATGATCTACCGACAGGTGTCCTCCCACAGATCAACCACTTTGAATCACCTCGGCTCTTCAGGCTTCAGAAGTTTAAAAAATTTCCTCCTACACTTTCTCCCGGAGCGCTTTCACCCAAAGTTGACGATCCTTCGATGTGTGTCTTCTGGAATCAATAGTCGATATGTACTCTAACCTTCAGGCCTTAGGGAGTTTTCAACCCAACGCAACCTGTCACATCTTTCCCCTCTGGAGTGCCCAATATTAGGATTTCACGATCTGTCGCCATGTGGTGAAATACTAGAAGCGGAAACATGGCCCAATCGGGAGGGTGACACGTGTCACATTATAACTAACATTTCAATACTCCATAAGCTCAAAATTTACTGACATGCGGCACACATCTGATGTGTCCACGTCATCCCAGGTGACGTCCGTAAGCCACGTCACTTAGGAAATTCTAGGATCTACATCACCTCTAGGTGACGTCATTATGCCTCATCACTTCGACTCTTTGGGATTCGAGACTTCGGGAGTTTCCATACTGGCACACTTCCAATTCTCCCGAAATTTGAATTCCCAAACTGGCCAATCTATCTCCATGTGTCCTCCTAGATCGGATGACTAAGATTCGCTCTGGGTATTCACCTGAATTCCATGGATTTGAACCACGTATCCTTATTAATCTGACGGTTGAGTCTCATTTCGGGTCTTTGGACTTTGTAAATCTCAAATTTCAAAACTTATCTAGCCCCACAGGATTTTATCTGAAGCCCTAGATCTAGTGACACATGGTTCTTAGCAGATCAATGGCTGATATCCTTTTGGATCTTCAAGTTTCGTAAACCTCCTTGAAGTACACGAGATTTTGTCGCATGTCCCCTTGAATCAGACAGTTGAGTCTTATTTCAAGCCTTCACCCGAAATCCATAGATTTACGCCACATATCTTCTTGATCAGATGGCCCAGATTCATCTCATATGATCCAATGCTTGAGATTTACTCCAGACAATATGATGAATGAGATCTATTTCGGATGATCGGATGATCGAGATTTACTTCGGCTCTCTGGCTCTCCGAGCTTCAGGAGTTTCAAATATCAACTGAAAACCTCTTGAACTGATTTCTCCAGAGTTACTGATCTGTTGACACATACCTCTTGGTGATCGATGGTCAATATCTACTTCATCTATATGAAGTTTCGATGTTCAAACCCTAACATGTCACATCACTTACTTCCTTTCAATTTGCGGGGGAACACATTGATGGTTTGGAGTAACCTGCTTTTCTCCCCGCAATTATCCTAATGATGACACATAACCCCTCAATGAAACCATGGTTTGGATTGCAATACTACCTTAGGGAATAATCTCCCATGCAACTTGGTTCTCTGCAATGCCTCTTGTCCATTGATCTCACTCTCCAATGGGATCTGATAGTTGTGACCTTAGACCTTTCTTCCTTTTCATCGGATAACCCTTGTTCACCTGTCCTTTGATCCAACGATCCTGTATCTCTCCTGATCCTATAGTGGCAATCACTCCTGAATTTGAAGAGGGTTGGTCACAATCCTTCGAACCCCTTACAATGGGTCTCTTACGTTCTATCTCCTGCGTAGATTCTACAATTCCATTCCTCTTGAGATTTTCAACTTCATGGTTAGAATTTGATCTTGACCTTGAGACTCTGACCAACAGACCCGGCCCATACTGACCCAGTGTTTCAACCATAAGCTCTGATACCAAAGTGTAACATCCCTAGCCACCCATAGGCCAAGGCATGCTACCTACAAGCATTCCCTTGGACTTCTTTCTCTTACTGATACCTTTTTAAAATTTTAGGATGCATAAAATAAAATAATTTAATGAAATGAATAACAATATCCAACAAACATGCATAATATAAGATTTAGTTAAACTATAATTAAAATACACAACATAATACATTTATACACAGATAATAATATCACAACAGAGAGAACTTATCTTTATAAAAATGAGACACCAACTGGCTGCAGACCAAGGATGTTCCACCCAACCATAGACACCATTGCTCCAAATCTCAACAATAGTGTCACCCCCGATCTAGGGATATGAATCCACAAGGACATTTCTAGAGTGTACTTGGGTTCCCAAACCAGTCAGCTCTCAATATCTCATAGGTTTCCTAGCACCCAAAACAATCCAAGTACCCAAATCTCTTCTACCCAGCCTATACCGCCGAAAAGAATGGACCTTCACCCTTCTCTGCCATGCAGTCCCTCGGGTAGTCCTTCTCCTTTTTCCAGAGCCTCTAGCACAAATGGTCTAGAATCTCAATGATGGAACTCTCAGGACTCGTAGTTGTGAGAAAAATAGGGTACATGCCAATGCATATTATACATGCAGGCCCCAGATCATGGCTGGATTGCACCAACAACCATTACAACCAACTATCCCGTGGCTAATTCTCAGTAGTTCCTTTCTCTTTTCCAAGACAAGATGTAGGTGAGTATGGATCAATGGATGGGTAAGTGAGTGCATGGAAGTGCGTGAGGGAAAGAATGGTACAAATTGCAGGAGTGAAGGAGAATATGAGCCACCAACCAACCCCCCAATTAGACCAAAGGTGAGTTTAAGAAACTTCGTGGGGAATCAAGAACCTCTTGGCCTTCCCCAAGAAGCTCACATAATTGATCCCCTCCTTTAGGAAAAAAGGGTAATTAACATAGGAATAAACACTTAGCCCCTCAAGCCCCCTTCCTTGTGGAATCATAGCCCCCTATAACTCTAGTCCTTTTCCGTCTAACAACCAACCATATATTTATTATTAATAATGATAGAAACAAATACATGTCTTGGGCACACTAGCCTTTTAATAATTTTGTGGGCACCCTGGCCTCTCAACATTGTAACAATACATTATTTTAAATGGGGGTTCAAAACCTGGGGTGTTACAAAAATCTATGGTTTTACCTTCACCTGAATGAGTGATTTGATATACCGATAGAAGGTTACAAGAAATACATGGAACACATAATACATCATTGAAATTACCATTATCTACTTGTATTATTACAGATCCTACAACACTAAGAGATCTATCATCACCAATAGATATTTTCTTGGTGTTACATTAATTTAGAGCAAAACATATGTCGTTATCCTTATCCATATGATAATATGATCAAGAATCAATAAGCCATTCATCAGAAGAAGAAGTATAAGCTTCATTTAAGGAGAAACCATAAGAAGAAAGTGCATGTCCATGAGAAGAAGAAGAAGAAGTAGAATCAATAATGATTTTGTGCTTCTTCATCATTACTTCTAAAGTTTCCATATTCTTGAAACATTTGGACTCATCATGAACATATTTATCACAAAAGTTCCAATGTCTCTCAGTATTCTTATTTTTACATTTTTCTTCTTTGTCCCTATTAGGAGCCGAAGTTATCTAAGTGGGTTTGGGACCCTTTTTTTGCTTGTTGTTGTGGTGAGGATGTCGCTTCTTGGGATTCTTGAGTTTATCTTTCTGCTGGGAAAATAAGGCTTTGTTGATGGTACTTGTAGTTTTGATCACTCCAAGTTGTACAAGATTATATTTCTCTTTAATCAAAGCATCACAAAAGGACCCAAGAGTGGGTTTTTGATAAGCTTTCCCTAGATCCTCTCTCACAACATAAAAGGTAGATACAAACACAAAATATGGACTACCTAGCTTAGAAATAATAATATAGATGGAACACTCTTCCTCTAGCTTTATGGTACACTTTTCACATAAAATTATAAGATTTTTAAACTTAGATAGATAGTCTTCAGTGCAAGACAAATAATTTAGACTTAAAGTAAATATTTGGTTTTCTAACTAATATGCTCGATTAATATGGTGTTTACCAAACACAAATTCAATCTTTTCCCAAGCTTCATCGGGGTCATCAATTTCTTAAAGGTGGAACCTTAAATCTGGAGGGATGAACATTTTGATCTGTCCACATGCTTCATCATTCCTATCATCCCATTTGAATTTCTCTTCATCATCAGTGGGTTCTTTTTCCTTTCCCAAGGTAATCTAGTACAATCCTTTACTTCTTAATAAATCCTCCATATGGGATTTCCATTGGAAGTAGTTGGTGTTGGTAAGAAAAAATCACTAGAAGAAGTCATATTAAATATGTATATAATATGGATTTAAAAAACTGAAATTGATGAGATGTATGGAAATATCCCAAAAAATTAGGTTGTCTTAAAAAAACCGTCACTGAAAACAGACTTCGGATGTGAAAGTTATGCCCTCACTTTTACAAATAAGTTTCTTTATGAAGTGACCCACTTTTATAAAAAGAAGCAGGGATCACTTTTACAATGAAGTTACTTTATAAAATAAAGTTTCATGCAAAATAAATAACTTTAGAATAAAATATTAAAGTTACTTATAGTGATTCACTTTTTTTTTTCATGCGAAAAAAAACAGTTTCACCATTATTCTATTAGAATCAAATGAAACTTTTTGTTACAAATGTTTCAAGAAAGTGTATTTCAAAAAGGTATGTGTACTTTATCCTTCTACAATAATTACTTGTGGTGTCCATAAAAGTCACTTAAAGTGGCATATACAAAATTTTAACATAAATTTTACATCTTTACATTTTCATCTTAGAAGATGTAAAATTTTCCAGATCTAACAATAGATCCATTATCTAGGTCTTCATAATAAAGCCAACCTAAATTTTCATTGAGTGCCTTTTTAGATAGGTTGTCCGCTTATTTGTTAAACTTTCTATGGATGTGCATATAATTTATAGACTCGAATCTAGTCTTTAATCTTCTGATATTGTCTTTCTAGTGACTAAGATAAATAATATCCAAGTTGGATTTGTCGTTTATCTAGTCGATAGTGACCTTGGAGTCACCTGCCACCATTAGATTTGTTATGGAGAGGTGTGAGGCGAGTAAAAGGACTCCCCAAAGTCCCATTAGCTCGAATTTCATATTATTTCTTGTACCTCCAGCGAAGTGTTCTTTGACTATGTGCCTAAAAGAGAGTTTCAGATAAATTCCTATGCCACACATATTTTCTGTAGCTGCAACGTCGAAAACGCTAATTGGATTATCATCAAAATAAATTGGATTTAGTAAAAGTCCAATTTATCTTCTTCCACATTGATTGAGTAATATTTTATAGAGAGTGTTAGCACCAGAAGTCACCTCCAGATTGTATTAGAGGTAAGCCCAGTACCCATTAGTTTGTATGTCACAATGAATAAATTAATGGGGGTTCGAATGGGCACAGACTCAAGATGATATTGTTTTAACTCAGAAAACTAGATTAGAATGCATAAGCAGGTGAGGTCTTGATATAACTTCATTTAGTAAGTTGTAGTAAGGGTTAGTAGGAGGAATAACTTTAGGATAAATGTAAGGGTATACTATGGACATCAGGTCTTCCAACAACCTAAGGAGGAAAATCTTTGAATACAAGATCCTCTTGGATTCAAATATTCAGGAAACTAGAGAACGTTAATAACAACATTGCAATCAAACATACATTACAACATAGTCAAAACAATCCATGTGAATCCTTCAATCATGGACACTTCAATATCAAAGGCAAATAATATGGAAAAGAAGCTATATTTCATTAAACAAGAAGTCTCATATTACAACACATAACCAGAGAACCAAAATTTTCATTAAAACTTTACAATGTGGGAGCCTAGCTCAACCATCCACCATAAAAATGGAAAAAATGCCTACATATACTTATAACTGGCTCCGATTTCCCAAGGCACGATCATTTCATGTGTTCAAGGCTTTGTGTTAGTGAGCTTCTCTATCAGGGTGTGCATGTAGACATTAGTCAGACTACCCATGCAGCCTTCTTTCAAACACGATCTATGGTAGACTACACTAACAGCCTGCTTCCACGGTATGGCCTTCTATTTATGGAAGGAGACTATGTCTCAACCTCCTTCCTTGTTTTAATTAACCATCTTCATCGGGATCAAGACGACCCAAGTCAACTCGACACCTGGAAAACATGTTGGCTGCACTCTGAAACTGTGCCACTATAATCCCTACTAGATGTTGACTGAGAATATGGCAGACAATCATGGAGGCTGACGAGGAGGAGCTGGCAAGGTGGTTGATGCAAGCCTTCATGAAACAAAAAGTGATTGGTGGCTAGTTGGAAAGATGCAGAGGTAGAATGGTGACTGGGAAAGCGTGGGTGTCAGAACGCAGGTGCCGAGGTGCAGAAGTGTTAGGGTGATGTGGCATGGGAAGGTGACGCGGTGGCAAGGTGAGAGATCATAGAAGTAGAGGGGAGTGGGGACAACAATATAGGTGGAGGTGACATGGAAGACATATGTCCAGGGGTGAGGG
>JZKD02S2067897.1:13181-30708 GCA_000966675.3 Picea glauca | reverse complement strand
TGGACGCTAAATTTAGGATAAAAAGAGAAAAGTGGGTTTTTTATCCCCCCTTGATGCATATTTGACCAAGTTTCCATTTCCTAAGGGAAAAACCACCCCTTTAGAAATAATATGTTCTAACATTAGGTTCCATGGGGGATAGAGACCTCCCTGTGAGGCTCTAAGAACTTCAGAAGATCCACTACCTTAGTTGGGTTGTGGAGTCAACCATTTAAAATAGAAATAAAAATTATATTTACAATGGCATGAAGGAGCCACTCATGGCTCAAACAAAAAACTTTTTTAGAAAATTCCCATTAATAGGGCCACCAAAAGCTTCATCACCCTCCAAATTCTGCAACCTGTAAGTATTGTTTGGAAACTTCTCAAAGATCTTGAAGGGTCTAATCCACATGGCTTCAAATTTACCATGCTTTCCCTTGTCCTGTTTGGGTGCATCCAATTTGAGTACCAAATCTCCCAGCTGGAAATCCTCTTTTCTTCCCTTCTTGTCAAAATCTTGCTTGATATTTTGTTGATGTTCATGTGCTTTGCCCAATATCTACTCCCTAGTCTGTTGCACTTCTACTAGCTGTTGCATTCTCCTAATCATATCATCAGGCTCCCCTTGGTATTCTTGGAATAGTTTTCCACTGGCAAGGTGAGCTGAGAAGGAAATATGGCCTTGACTCCATACACAAGATGAAAAGGAGAGACACCAAGAGATCTCTTTGTTGTCACTCTATCATCCCATAGAGAAAATTTGATCTTTGAATCCCATGATTTCTTGTTGTCCTCTAACAATATTTTGATGATCTTTATAAGACTCATGTTAGAGGAATCTAACAGTCCATTCCCTTGGGGGTAGTAAGGAGTTGAGTGAATCAATGCAATTCCAAACTGCTCACAGAATTGAATTAATGGTTCGGTCTTGAAGGATGCAACATTATCAACGATAATTCTTTTTGGATAGCCAAACCTTGCCATAATATCTTCAAGAATATCAATGATTACCTTGTGAGAATCACTCCTTGTGGGGATAACTTCTATCCACTTGGTAAAGTAATCAATGGCAGTCAAGATCCACCTGTGATGACCACTCAAAGTAGGATGAATTTCCCCAATAAAATATAGGCCCCACTGCTGAAAGGTTCCTGAAGCTACCACAAACTTCAAGGAAAAAGACTTGAGATGTTGCTTCCCAGTGAATTTATGACACTTAACACAAGCCCTGATTTTCATACAGACATCAGTGAATAGAGAAGGCCAAAAATATCCACATCTAAGAATTTTATATGATGTGGTCCTCCAGAAGTGATGCCCCCCACATAGACTATCATGAAAGTCAAACATAATATTTTTGGCTTCTTCTAGGTCTAAACATCTCAGTAGATCTCCTAGGGAATATTTCCAATACAAAACCTAATCAATAAGGAAATATTTAATTGCTTTAAGGTTAAGAGCTCATTACTTTCTTTTTCCCTTACCATCTAGAGGTCAAAACTCCTGCAAAAATACTATAATATCTTTGTACTAGATGCATTCTGGAAATGGAGGGATGACTTGTGGGCCTGTATAAGACAACTCATCTTGTTGATTTTCTGAGAAGATGATGATGCAGTTAATCCCTAAATATTTACAATTAGATTTAGCCAATATCTTGGCTAAACCTTGGCCTTTAACCATTTTTGTGGGCTTTATCTCCAAATCAAATTCAAGGATTTGTGTGATCCACTTGCCCCTTCTTCTATCTATGCTACTCTAAATGAGAATATCCTTCACAGAAGATGAAGGAACGTATGCAATGACCTGTGAATGTAGGAAATAGATTCTAAAATCATTGAGGGATTTAACCAAAGCATAGGCTCATTTTTCCATGATGTCATATTTTATATCTGCGTCCCTCAATGCCCTATTGAAAAAGGCAATGGGATGTTCAAACCCTTCATCATTCCTTTGCAACAAAACAACTGCCACTGTGTCAAATGAAGCAAAGGAGAAAATCATAAAATCTTTGGAGTAATTAGGACTGATGAGCACGGGTGCTTCATTCATGAACTTCTTTATTTGATCAAAGGAACTATGAGATTCAACAGTCCATTTGATCTCGTTTCCTTTCCTCAACATGACTGTAATGTCCTTCACCATTTCAACAAAATTAGAAACAAACCTTTTAAGAAAATTAATCTTCCCCAAGAAAGACTGAACTTCATTCCTGGATCTAGGGAGTGATAAAGTTTGAATGGATTCCACCCCGTTGGGATCAATATTTACTCCCTCAACTAATACTATGTGCTCCAGTAATTTTCCCTCCTTCATAGCAAACGATGACTTCTTGGGATTCAGGGAGAGACCAAATTTTCTGCATTTTAAGAAGACCTTTCTCAGATGCTGTGACACATTATTTTCATCATCCCTATGATTTTTAATGATGTAAACCTATCTGTTTCCTTTAGAGGGGTCAAAGGCCCGAGTTCCTGAAGAGAGAAGGGAGAAGAACGTTTCCTGAGAAAAGAAGTTGCATTTTCCTTTGTAAAAACCCTATAAAAAAGGAAGTTCGCAGGCTGCATTATAGCTAGGGTTCGAGAATGCCTAATTCTCACAGGCTACATCATATCTTGGTCATGAGGAGTTCACAGTATGCTCTATAGGCAGGGTGCGAGAATTCTTACACGTGGGAAAAACGAGCATTTTCTCGAATCTTCTGGAAGGAGAAACTTCCATGGTGAGGTGGCATCTGAATGGTTTGGATCTTACTCACTTTCATGATTTAGTGGGATCATCCAAACCTCCTCACCTTATCCTCTTCAGCTTATGAAAGGAGAGGAGTTCTCATGGAGAAGGGCTAAGTTGGATTTGGCTTGGATGAGATTAGATTTGTATCTTTTGGGATTAGCTTGGATTGGATTGAGCTTTGGATATTGCTAGCTTGGATAGATGAGCCATTTTGTCAAGATAGATTGTGAATATTATCATATCTATTCTCTCAAAATTCTTAGAGTGGAAGTGTGTGGGGAACAAAGGACAGTTGGAAGGGGCCTTATGACATAAAGGCCATGGTTGTAATCTCTCTTTCACATTTAATATGATACAGTAATATGATTCTTTCCTATAAGGCTTGCTATGTTTTATTGTATGATTCCTTGATCACATACATAGGTTTATATTGAGTTTATGTTATTACTATAACTTCGGTTGGTTGCATTCTTTTGCAAGTTCATCATTGTATGAGCGTTGGAATGGAGATAGAATGGTGATGGCGAGAGGAAGTGGCATTTAAACGATATGTCACCTATCCCTCTTTAGTTAGTAAATTAAATATCTAAAACTTAAGGAAAGCATCATGTTCTGGTGTGTTTTGTTCTAGATCTAGGTGGATCTAGGGAGATCAGTTAATGTCTGCACCTAACGATTTATCCAATAACAAAATTGGCTACTCGACTGGGGATGGGATTGTTTCCTAGTTAGTCTAGTTTCCCTTGCTTTGATTGCTTGATTTATGGTCTCTGAGTTTGTGGGAGATCCATCCAGACTCTCTGGATCTGAAAGTTCACTCAAATTTTGTGTCCTTTTTCCAAATTTTTCTTGATTACAAATATTCTTTCATTGTACCTCTCTATGGCCTGCAAGAATCATTGATGTTTGTACCCTACTGTTCATCTCAGTGTGACCTTCGCGCACCCTACCTGCATCTAGGCTGCAAGAATCCCTAATTCTCGCACTATACCCCTGTTATCGGACTAATCAGTAGGTGCGGACACTAACAGATCTCCCTAGATCCACCTTGATCTAGAACAAAATAGGACAGGACATGACTCTTTCCCTAAGTTTTGACCATTGAATTAGCTAGTAGGAAGGAACAAGTAACATACCTTTGTATTGCTTCCTAGGGTCTCTGTTTCTCCCACTTCACTCTGGTGTTCTTGTGAGGTCAAAACCAAGACAACACAAACCAACCAAAGTGAAGATATCAAAATATATTCAACTGTCAACTTATGTGTATGATCAAGGAATTACACAATAAAGAGAGAATAACTTTATGGGAAAGGGACATGCCACTGTATCATATTAATTGAAAGTAAAGATTACAACCTGATCGCCTTGATGTCGCAATCTTCCTTTCGATGGCTCTTGGATCCAACACACACACTTGCTCAATCCTTATATGAAGAAGATCAAATCCTCTTGATAGACTTGCTAGAGTCTCCAAGCTCCTGTTCAAGCTAAGTCCTTCACACAATTCTTTCACCAATTCTCCAATGAATCTTTCTTACCCTTTTCCATGAGAATTCCATCAATATATAGGAGAGAATGAGATGGTTACTTAGATAATAATGATCCCACAATATCATGGAATCTAGTACAAGGATAACCATTCAAATGCCAACCCATTCTTCTAGAAGATTCCCTTCTAGAACCATCGAGAATTCACCTTTTTCCAAGCTTTAGAGAAGGTTCACACCCTATCTTTTTAACATAGTGCGAGAAGTTCGTACCCTAGCTTAAGGCAGCCTACGAGAATGGGTCATTCTTGCACCCTAGTATATTAGCAGCCTGTGAACTCTCTTCAAAAGTATGTTTTCTGGGAAGAGATGAAAGTCTATTTTCTCAGGAGAAAGTTCTTATGAAGAGCCTGAGTACACCATCATCAATACATCATCATGATGACCAAAATCATGGGTAACAGAATGCCCCCCAAAGTATGAGGCCTGAATCAGTGACAGCCGAAAGACTTTGTAAACTGCATGTGTGTGTCGGAAACTAGGAGAACAACTAATCGAAAACTTGCAAACAACCAAGAATTTGCAAAATATCACATATATTAATTTTGAGGTAGGCATTCCCATACTCAAATCACAAACGGATGACATTGTAGACATAGGTCATGGCCACCAATCATACACTTTGGATCCATGCTGTCAAAATATAGCATAGCCACTAGGAATACACTGTGGATCTATGTGAGAAAATTTAAATTAAGACGACATAGCCACGAGACATACAAAGTGGATCTATGTGTTGCAGCTTATACATATTTCATCGCAACCTGGAAAAAGAGATGATATCCAGGGTCTTCAATCTCGTCGCCCAAAAGTACTAATCTAACCATGTGATTACATGTGTTGAAGTCGAACATGGCAGAAACCACTTGATTACCGGTCATTGATGAAACCGTTAACAAGAGCGAGGGAAATCACCATTGATGTCAATGACTCCCAAGGTACACTAGTACAATCTCTCAAATGTGATTGAATGAGTCAAATTCGAACATCTGATGAAATATTTCGATCAGAGGTCAATGATGTAAACCCACTGCCGAAAGGGAGGAAACCTGCCATTGAGGCATGCAAGTCCCAAGGTACCAAAGAATTTCTAAGTCTTGTTTCCGGATAATGAGCTGAAGTCGACAGAACAAAAATCATCACAGGAGGGCCTTGATGTATCCCCCATCAATGACATGAAATGAGTAACAAATTTTGAAGGTGAAACAGAGTATGATGCGAATTGGACTAGACACAGGGAAGGCCGACATGGAGGGAATGGACAACTATAGATGGATGACTCAATAGAGGTTTCAAATGAACTTCTCTTGAACATATGAATGACATGACCAATGATTTGGAAGCATTGACTCAAAGACGACACATGGTATGACCTTGTAGTAAATTGAATGAGAGACAAATGGATTTCCCAAACCAGCTTCAAATATAATGAATAGGGGGTGTCATGTTCAAGAGCGACACTTACTGCCATTTAATATGAAGATGATAACATATCCCTTTCCCAAATTTCCCCCCACCATTTTTGGCGAGTACCTCTTTATTTTTATGCAAGCTTGAGAAGGATAACATATGCTTGTTGATATAAGCTTATCCTTCGAATAAGTCCTTCGGAGTATGTTTAACAAACCCTAAGAAGGAGTGGTTCGGTCCCATTATGGGTCTGTCGATGTTTGTTTAACGAGTCCAAAGATAGAAAACTCGAAGGTTTTTCATGATTATAGAGTCTGGAAAAACACTTAAAAGAGAACTCTCTTAGTTCCTTTTTCGTAAAATAGTCTGGTGATACTGAAAAAGAGATAAATTATTGCCCACCAGACACTTTCTTCAAATAATTTATCGAGCATGAAAATAGCAAGGTCGCTCGGCTATCTTTTCATGTTTAGAGAGTCTGAAAAGAGATTAAAGAGGACTCCAGGGGGGTTCCTTTTTCGTATAACCTTGTTGAGCCCGAAAAAGTGATAAAAGTATGCTCGATCGTGTTCTCATGCATTTTCGAGCACGAGAATGGACAAAGACTAAGCTTGAGGTTTTATACAAAAACCATAAAAAACAATCAAAACACGCGACGACAAAGAAAAAATACATCTGCATCCCTGTACATGGACATCGAAGTTGTTACACCTGCAAAAGTTACACTCAAAAGGGAATTAGGGATTAGGCTTTAATAAATAAATAATTGTAAAAAACCAAATAACATGATAAAAGTAAATATGAAGGAGTAAAACTCTTTTTACCATATCATTTTCACTTTTCACTATTTGAGCCCAAAAACCCCTCTTTTACCCTCAAAATTTGGCATCATATTGCAGGAGTTAAGAGCATCCATTCGACGAGCCGTCAATGACAATGAGGTAGGCTCTTTGTCCTCTACTCTTTCATGGTTTTATTTTTCATTTTCATTGGTTAAAACTCATTTTTTGAGTTTTTTTTGTGAGCCCTACTTGCGCTCAACCATCCTCGCAGGTGGGCTACACGGGACCTGTGAGAATGGATCATTCTCGCAGGTGAGCCCACTGCAGCCTGCGAGGTTCTCGCACTATGCCTAAAGGCACCTGCGAGAACCACAGAGCACAATTTTTTTTAAAAAATTTGCTCAATGAAAAAGAACCAATTCATGAATAGAGTTACTAATCCTCTTCATGTGCTTCTTATGCAGGTATTTGGCCATCAAAATGGTTCTTGAATGGCGTGAAAGGGAGACCAAAGAAGACAATGCCATGGTCGGAAATCATCCACCCACTATTGCCTCTTTGAGAAACTGTGGCCTTCTGAAGTACTTTCATATCCCGGGCATGAGGGTCCAAGTTAGGTTATTAGAGTACCTTGTGCGCATGTGGGATCCCAATCAGCAAGTATTCCATGTAGGGGTCCATACACTATCCTTAGATATTGAGGACATTTACTTCTTGACCGGACTGTCACAACGTGGGTACCATGTGAGCCTAACTGGTAGTAGAGGTGGTGGGCTGCCCATGAGTGAGTACTACTGCTTATACTGTGTTCCCGAGGCAGAGAGGAAGAATGGAAAAGTAGC
The DNA here is from genome assembly GCA_000966675.3 of Picea glauca. Taxonomy (NCBI): domain Eukaryota; kingdom Viridiplantae; phylum Streptophyta; class Pinopsida; order Pinales; family Pinaceae; genus Picea; species Picea glauca. The sequence goes on along the minus strand of JZKD02S2067897.1, from coordinate 23,412 downwards.
TATTTGGGGAGTACGAGATTTGACCCTCCATACCATCTTGTTCAACATAGCTCAGATGGCTGGGAGCTTCGCTCCTCACATGGCGCTACAGAGTTACTTCCAGTATGCAATAGAGTGTACTAAACCTCGGGTTTTTAACTGGGCAGATGTTGTGCTTCTTAGTATGAAAAAGCAGTTGACCAAATGTAGACGAGGCGACCTGAAGCAATTCGGGTACGAATATTTTTTAGTGTCCTTCTTTCTCGATAGGGTTCCATTACTGAGGCTGCAGGTTGAGTGGAATTTACTGGCTCCCAGGGATCCAAGAATGCTGAGATGGTGTCAGCTCATGGCCTGGCACGTAGCTGGACCAATAATCAAGTATGATGATACTTTCTTTGATTGGCTTCAACCACATATGTTGATGGTTGACGATTATGCTTATGCCGGGTTGGATTTACAAGGATATCTAAACTTAGTCCTGCTAGAGGATGCTCAGTGGGGGGAACTTGGTAAGAAGTACACAATTTTTTTCCTTTTTAAATGTTTTTGTTAATTTTATCATATGAAAATGTTTTTTATATGTTTGTTCAAAGACTAAATAAAAAATTCATTATTGATGACACAGATGTGGGACCATATCGACCTCCTGGTACTTATCCCATTCATCGACGAGGAGAGGTAACGCCAGTGCCACAATGGGAAGCCATGGATTATCAAGCAGTGGAACAAAACCTAGAGGGTTTGACAGTAGATATTCCAGACATGCCTCTTGGAGAGGTTCCATGACGCGATCAACGTCATATAGTAGGAGTGTCAGATTCCATGAGTCAACTACTCCATAGAGTTTCCCGGGCAGTTGTGTGTTACCGTGAATGTCATCCATGATATCACTTTGTAGAAGCTATGAGCTTCAAATTTTGACATTTTGGTCTTCGGACAATTTTTTTTTGTAAAAAACTCTTTTGATCGTTATATATACAGACAACTTCTACCGGTTTATCATGTTTTATGAAAATTGATGTGATTGATTTATAAATGATCCAAATGTCTATCTAATACATAGTTAGCCAATGCATCAATTAATGTATTTAGACATATAGGAATATGTTGATATTCAATATAATCAAAATAACGTTCCAAGAGGCGAATTTGCAAATACATCCGTAACAAAGTAGGACTTCGAATAGTATAGACATTACTTAACTGTAGTACTACAAGCTTCGAATCGATTCGCACAACCAAATGATAGATTCCGAGTGAGATAGCATCAACCAATAATTCAATAACGATGCTATACTCTGCAATGTTGTTGGTCGCACGTCCGAGACACACACCTCGTAAGGAGACAAGTTCGTTTGTAGGGGTGTAAATTACCCATGCAACGAAAGAAAGGTTCTGAGTACTACGGCTAACGCCATCATCGAAGCCAATATAGGGTAGCAAAGAATCCGACATCTAGAAATCAAACACAACGTCACATAAGGGCAGAGACCAGATAACGACAAAAGAAAGCTATAGTAACACACAAGAAGTATGATACAATAAAAATACAAGTACTCGTGCATAGATGATTTTATGCATAGTAATTCTTCAAGTACAACCCTTTCCCAAGTTCACTCAAAGGGATACCATCATAATCTACTAACTCATAAGCTCCTTTTTCCAAAATTCGTCGAACGATATAAGGACCTCGCCACATGGCTTCGAATTTTCCAGCTCCTAGCATATCTTGATCTTGATCATAGAGGAGAACGAGATCTCCTTCAGAGAAAATGTGAGGCTTGATATGTTTGTCATATTGGGCCTTGACACGCTTTTTCTAGGCTTCGATGACTAGGGTAGCATCACGTCGAGTTTCGTCTAATCGCATAAGATACAATAGACATTCTTCCTAAACATAAGTGTTTGGTAGGAGTTCAACAACTAGTTTTAAAGAGGGTGTCTCGCATTCAATCGGGAGAATGGCTTCCACACCATAGACTAACCGGAAAGGTGTAAACCCAGTAGCGGACTTGACGGATGTCCGGTAAGCCCACAATGCCGAAAACAACATTGTGTGCCTACTTGTTTTGTGAATCCCTATCATTCGTCGGAGCATAGTTATGAGAACTTTGTTGATTTCTTCAACTTGGCCGTTGTCTTGTGGGTAATAGGGCGTTGAGTTTTCATGGCGAAGACCCAAATTTTCAGTAAGTTCAGACATCATGAAGTTTCTGAAGTGGCTACCATGATCAGTGATGATAGCTTGGGGAAAACCAAAACGAGCTATGACGTGATTAAAAATGAATAATGATGCAGTCTTTCGAGTGTTGTCAAATGTCGGCATCGCCTCAACCTATTTCGTAAAGTAATCGATGGTTACAATGATGTAGCCATGTCCCCCGGCTGAGTGAGGGTGACATGTCATGAAATCGATGCCCCATTTCACAAAGGGACCAATGGAGACCATAGGGTGAAGAGGAGCAGGATGTGACCGTATCTTGTTATTATAGGTCTGGCAAGCATGGCATTTTTGAATGACAATTATGAAGTCGTTAAATAAATAAGGCCAAAAATACCCTGCTCACAAGATCTTCTGGGCAGTATCTTACCCAGACATATGAGCACCATAGGCTCCAAAATGGTAGTCATTCAGATATTTCTCGGCTTCGTCGAACGTTAGGCAACGTAAAAAAACAGAGTCAATCCCCTGACGATAAAGAGTATCCCCGAGGATAATGTATTGACGGGCTTGATAGCGTATGCGACGTCAGTCAGTACTAGACAAAGTTGGCCGGAAAGTATGGGTTTGGATATATATAATGATATCACCATACCAAATATCATCATTATTGATAAGGAAAAGAGATTCATCGAGTAATGAATCAGTTGTTACATTTTTCGTTGCAGAATAGGGAAAGTAGCATATCAACTCAGCAAATACTAAGGACTTCTTGGACTTGGCGCGTTTGAATTCCAAGTCAAACTCCTGGAGTATCACAATCCATTTGGAGTATTTCCCCCCTAGAAATTGACATGTCAGAATGTATTGCATAGGGTTGCAGTGAGAAATCACTGTAGTCTTGCGCGAGAGGATATAGTGTCGGAAGCGTTGGATGGCTTGGACGACAGCCAAGGCCAGTTTTTCGACATGTAAATACTTGATTTCAATAGGTGTTAGACTTCGAATCAAGTAGTATATAACATGTTCGTTGTTAGCATCATCCTCTTGGAAAAGAACCATACAAATGGTGTAATCCGAGGCAACAAGATAGAGGAAATAATCATGACTGTAATCGGGGGGAAGGAGAAGCGGAGCATGCATTAGGGACAATTTCAAAGCTTCAAAATCATTGTTGGCGATGGTATCCTAGACGAAATCTGAACCCTTTTTGAGGAGCTGCATAAATCCATGAGTTATTTCGACATAATTTGGGATAAAACGACGAAGAAAGTTTGCTTTCCCCTGCAAAATTTGTAACTGGCGAAGAGTAGAAGGAGGAGGGAGATTAAGTATCACCTCAACCTTTAAAGGATCCACCCAGATCCCTTGATGAAAAATGAAAAAACCTAGAAGTCGGCCAGATTCCACGCATAAATCACACTTATGAGGATTTAAACGTATACGATAGAACCGACAGCGAACGAAAATGGCTCGGAGGTGGGTTGGGTGATCGACTCGGTGCATTGAGTGAGCGGGTAAATCGTCCAAATATGGTTGAACGATGTGCTTGATATCATGGAAAGCATAAGACATAACGCATTGAAAAGTTGCACCAACGTTCTTGAGACCAAAAGGGAGTTTTTGATAGGAAAAAGTACCCCAAGGACAAATAAAAGCAGTCTTATGTTGATCCTCAGGAACAATGTTGATTTGATTATACTCAAAGAAACCATCCATTAGCGAGAATATTTCACCTCTGGTGCAATCGTTGACAATCTGGTCGACGAAGGGGATAGGAAAGTTGTCTTTTGGACAAGCTTTGTTGATATCCCTATAATCAACACATACACGAATTGTGCTCTGTTTCTTGTCGACCGGGACAAGATTGGAAACCCAGTCTGTGAGAGCCACCAGATAAATAAAGCCGACTTTAAGAATTTTCTCGACTTCGAGCTTGATAGTCGCCACTTTACGTGGGTGAACGGGAAAAAGGCATTGTCGGACGGGTTTAGCGTCGGGGTATGTCTTGATCTCATGTATCAAAATATCATGGTCGATACCCAACATTTCTTCGTAGCTCCAAGTGAAAATGTCATGAAACTCTTTGAAAAGGGACGTATAGGTGACTATTTTTTCAGGGGAACATGAAGCTCTGATATGGACATTTTCGACAATCCCAGGTTTGATGGATATGTCGAGGGGAATAGTGGGTGAGATATTGCTTAAGTTCCCTTCAGAAAACACATCGTGTGCGGACTCAGGAACGGTGGAAATGACGACAATGGTCGACGGGGTCGAGATCCGTTGGTAGTTCTCAAGGGTATGTTTCTCTAAAAAGAGGATGGAACAATGATGTCCATCGTCCCAAGGGGTGTCCTCCATGACAGACATGATCATATCGTCAGTGGAAAAAATGACATGGAAATGATATGGAGATAACTCAGGAAAAGAGGGGGTAGAAGGGGTTGCCGATTGAATGGCCTGATAGGTAGATTCAACTGGACTTAACGACATTTCATCGCCGAAACGAATATGATCTCCAGGATCAGGTACTATCCATGGGTCGTGATATGCAGGAATTTTGTGAGTCGAGGTGGAGATCATGTTGATCGAAGCAACAAATAAGCATGGAACATCAGGCGGTGGAAAGGGGAAAGTACCCATTAACGAAGAGTCCTTGAGAAGGCCTACACCGACATTCTCATAACCTGGTGGGGTTTTAGCGATAAACGGTACGTTTCCAGTACAGGTATTAGAATTAAAGAAGGCTAGTTGGTCGACAGTGACGACCTTTCCTTAATGTGGGAAATGTACTACATGAAAAAGTGTCGACACAACTGCACGCATGGAATCGATCCAGCTGTGTCCAAGCAGAATATTGTAATCAAGAGGACTGTCAAAGACTTCCACTTCGACTTGGACCATTTTTCCTTCTAACATAATGGGAAATGAAGGAAGGACACCGTAGGGATTGAAACTAGATCCATTGAAGGCTTTAAGAGTGTTCTGGGATTCGTTCAAAGGGGGAGAGCCAATGGCTTTCCAGCAAGTAAGAGACATGACACACGTCAAGGCACCCTCATCGATAACAGTTCGGAAAATGTTTTTGTCAGAGAAAACCACTTGGATATGGAACACGAGTTAAGGGGGTAACCTTGGAATGTGATCTTCCAAGTCAAATATTATTAAATTCGTATCCATCGGATCGATTCCACCGATAGATTTTAACAGTGCCTTCTGTTGCATAGGAAAACTTTGAAGGACTTCAAGGGTTGACATCGCAGAAGATGCTTGGGCCAGATCTTCAACAATGCTGTAGTTCTGGGCCACACGAGCATGAGGATTGAAAGTCGATTTCCGAACGACGCCCTTTGGGGGGGGTCGAAGAAATGTGTTAAGGCTCGGTCGTTCGAGATGAAGAGGACCGTTGGTAGGTGGAATCGTGGGAGAGGGTTGTACCAAGGAAGGAGGTAGATCATCAACCTTCTCTTTAGATGGAGAATAATCTTTGGCTCGAGTAGTGAGTGCAACGTCGCTCTTATTTGAATCACCAGTACACATCAATAAGTAAGATGTAGTAGAAGATGAGGGTTGGTCGTGAATGACCAACTGAGCCTGTTGTTGAGAGGGGAAGGGTTGGGACAAAATGGCCAGAGCAGGTGGTTTTGGAGCTCCTTGAAGGAACTTAGTGACCTCAGCGCGTCATGGAAAATCCTTCTTGTAGTGATCATCACCACAAATAAGACAAGGGTATCGTGGTTTGCACTTATCCCGATCGTCAATAAGGGTAGTTTTGGTTCACTCTGCTAGAGAAGTATTTTTTTCCTCATTCTTACCCCTTCCCTTTTTGGATTTGTTTTTACCGGCTCGGGTAGATTGAACTGCATTTACCTCAGAAGTCTTGCCAGTGGGAGGGGCAGGAGACAGAGCATTTTTAACATTAGAAGAAGCAGGTTTGGGGGTTGTTCTTGAGGAAGAATGTGGTTGGGCCTAGAAAGTGCCAATCATACCATTAGCTGCATGCGAAGCAACTGGAGTTGTTGAAGTAGTGGAAGTGGAAGGACGAGGTAAGTCAGGTAGTAAATAGTAGAGGGTACCCGTTTACGAGTAAACAAGGTCAATATACTGAGCATGACTTATATCCTGCTCTTCCGTGACTACTCCACCCATGGCAATGTCATGACCGATGTCGTTCACAAATGATTTTGTGAACCATTCTGCCAGCAACTGATTGGGGAGTTTGAGTTTAATGAGACTCCTTTGCCACTCATGAATGTGATTGGATATATGAGTGGCCTTGTTCTGTTTGAAAGAAGTCAAAATCTCGGTCCCCATGTCATAATGAATCTGTAACTAGTAATGTGTGAGGAAAGCCATAGCTAGGGTGTTGAAGTCAGAGAAGGAACCTCATGGCAATTCTATATACCACTTCGCAGCAGAACTTGTGAGGGTTCATTGAAAAAGACGTAAACGAATAGAGTCATCCATCAATGAGTTGGATGAACGCCATAGGTGAAAAGTCATAACATGATTATTCATATCCTCTCCCTCTTTGTCGTCGAATTTAGGAATGTACGATGGTAGCTTGACTGGTATAGCAGGCCATTGGGGAGAGTGATGAATTGGATCATTTAAAATACTTGACAAATCTGGAAGATCCAAAGTGCTCAAAAAGGGTAACTTTCGATTCACCTGCGGGTACTGGTGGCATTGGGGAGGAAGCCCCATCGGAAAACCAGTAGGACCATAAGCATTCTGCATATAATGTGAAGACCCAGGCAGATTCAGTGGTGGTTGAAGAGGATAGTATCTCATGGGATTGTACCCTAGAACAAGGACGTGAGCTTGAGCAGTCGAACCCCAAATAGGATTGAACGAACCTGGATATGCTTGGCCCAGACTAGGGGGTATTACGGATGCAGATGGAAACTGCTGCCCTCCAGTCTATTAAGGAGGATGTTGTATCAATTGATTCCAATACTGGGCCAAGGACGAAGGTATGTTTTGTCCATAAGGTGGGGTCGGTCCTCCTATCAAAGGTGGTGTTCCAATTGGGGGCAGTGTTCCAATTGGGGGTTGTGTTCCAAATGGGACTTGCATTCCAAAAGGAATTAGCCCACTGAGAGGGGGTTGAGTCATGCCACCTTGGTAAAATTGTCCACCAACAGGAATCTAGTAATTTGGTGTGAACGATGGAATAGTGCCACTAGAATAAAGACTTCCAGTAGAAGACGAAGAAGGTCCACCAAAAGGAAATTGAGGGAGTGTTGGAATAAAACTGGGAAGAGAGTGCCCAGAAGAAGAAGGACCACCAAGAGAGCTGGATGGGGTTTGCGTAGGAGTGGGAATAGAAGCATTCAACGCACGATATCCAGGTGGTAGTGTCAAAGTGACGTTGGGCGTATGCGGTGTGCTAATAGGAGCGAGACTAACTGCAGGAAACCCAGTTGGAACACTTGTAGTATCTATGAGATGGGCCATTTCGGCAGGGACGGTAAAGTGATAGGTTGTGGTAAATGGTACTGTCTCTGGACTAGATATTTCAAAAATCACAGGTGGGTTGATCTCAGAAATCACAGGTGAACCTCGACCAAAAAGGTCTCTTCAGAAAACGCCTATAGAACAAAAAAGATCTTGGCCTTCTTTGCCTGGAAAGGGTCCAACTGGTGATCCAGAAGATGTAACAACTAAGTATCTGGAAGAATTCAGTCGCATAAACGGTCACTCAGAATCAGGGTGAAGTCAAAAGTCCTCTCGAGTATTTGTAATTCGAAAATGTTCTAGAGTCAGTTCGTTCCACTTGTGGTGTGGCGACGACTATGACTTCACTTTGCCGAGGAGATCCCTCAGGTGTACTTGTAGGCAAGGGTTGAGAACCTTCCAGAGAACCTTGCATTCTACGTGAACGACGTGGAGGAGCTATTGTAAACGAGTGACAAACTTCACGAAGAAAATCATATGGTCAAATTTGGTAAAAACAACATGCGCTAGTAAACAAAATCTAGGAAGCAACAACAAGCAAACAAGACCTTCTAATCCCGAAGTCACTAGTTGGTGATGAAATCCAACTTCGCAACAACGAGATGAGAAGGGGCTGGGCTAGGGTGGAAAAGTTACGTTGATGAACTGATTAATGGACTTACACCCTGGTGCAAGATCCCACACATAATCGTGGGTATACCCTCCAAGGAGCCCGAGTGAGTTTGGTCAACGTCAATTACAGGTACCGTGAAGACTTTCCCCTTCACAGTCACCTTGTGTAAGACCCTAGAAAGATAGGCCACTAAGGTTACCACCAACAACAATAAATCCTGGGGGGACAGTCGACAGTCCGATCCACACACAAGGGCAGGGTATCTAGCCCGAAATCAACTCAAAAGGATTCAACTCATCATTGTGGGTATACCTCCAAGTGATCCCCGTAATACGTGCAATCTCTACACCGATATCAACAAATTAGGGTGAGTAACTCTGTCGATATCAATGCGACCTCGTGTTTGAACCTTGTGTGAGAAGGGCTTCCCAGGACAAGATGTTGAAAATGGAATTTAACACTCCTTAACACAAGATGCTATTGTGTGTTTTGTTCTTTGGAGAGTGTATCTCTCTTTCTATTCCAAAGTGCTAGCCTAGCTAAATGTTGGTGTAATAGAGCCCTAGAAAAGAGTTACTAGTTAAATTTTACAATTGCGTAGTGTTATTAAGAGTTTTTGTTACTCAAAGGAGATGGAGATGAAACTTATGTTGTATAAGACTCTGACCCAATGATGCATGGATGAAAATGAAATATATCAATTTTTGTTCAATGAATCCTATGTATGGGAGGGAAAGAGAAATTTTCCGGATCAAATTTTGAACTACACGACACAATTTCTTTTAAAATACAAATGCAACAAATCACGCATCAATAACAATTCTCCATTGTTCTTTTTCAATAATTTCAACAATTGATTTTCAATGTTTTCGAAAATGAAAATTATTTTGAAAGAAAAATGTTTTGTTCACTTTTCAAAAAGGACCCACACCATGATAGTGAGAGTACAGAAAATAAAAAAACCAATGAACAAGCAATGATAAAAGCCCAAACCACTCTTTCAATGGAAACAAAAATAACAAGCAAACCAAACTAGTCTTTTCAATTGCATAAAAAAAGTGATTTTTCAAAGAATAAGAAAATGATAAAGACAAAGAAGCTCAACTTTCAACTGATCGCTGGTCCTTAACCAAACAAGAAAACTCAGATTCCAAAATCAGAGAGCATATCTTTGCTGAGAAAAGTCAATAAATGAAAGTCAAGAACAAGTGAAAAGAAGAGCCTTTGAGATCCTAAGACCATTCGTGCACGAAAACAAAGACAAGAAAACATCAATCAATGGTCCAAGAAACTCTTTTGACACACCTAAACTGATCTGGGCAGTTGATCATGTCAAAGTCTTAAAGCAAAAAATTTGAAAAACAGGGTTCGCAGGCCAACAATATTACACAGTGCAAGAATGAGTGATTCTCGCAGGTGAGCTTTGAGCAGAGTGCAAGAACCTCTCACTGAACCTAAAGTCAGGGTGTGAACTCAGTATTTTCTCGCAGGCTAGTGTGGAGTGCAGTGTGAGAATGTCTTAAACTAGTCAAATTTTTGGAAAAAGACACAAAATTTGAAGAAGCCTCTGGACCCAGAGGGTCTATCAGGGTATCCTGAAGACTCAGAGATTTATATGAATTGAGAAAGGTAAGGCAAGAACAAATGTCCAAGGAAAAGTACCAAAAACCACAAAGAAAATGGGTTATCTCCCTAGTGGAGTTGCCAATTTTGTTATGGGACTAATCAGTAGGTGCGGACACTAACAAATGTTCCTAGATCCACTTGGATCTAGAACAAAATAGGACAAGACATGACTCTTTCCCTAAGTTTTGACCATTGAATTATCTAGTAGGAAGGAACAAGTAACATACCTTTGTATCACTTCCTAGGTTCTTTGTTGCTCCCGCTTCGCTCTGGTGTTCTCGTGAGGTCAAGACCAAGACAACACAAACCAACCAAAGTGAAGATAGCAAAATATATTCAACTGTCAACTTATGTGTATGATCAAGGAATTACACAATAAAGTGAGA
>JZKD02S2067896.1:1266440-1277805 GCA_000966675.3 Picea glauca | reverse complement strand
GCTCGGGCACTCATATATCCGATCATATTCATGAGTGGCGACGGAGGAGACGTCTCATTAAACTTGAGCTTCCTGATCAATTATTGGCAGAGTGGTTTACTAAGTCTTTTGTAAACAAAATTGGTAAAGATATTTCTATGGGCGGTGTTGTCACCGAAGAGCAGGCTATTAGTTGTGCTCAGTATCTGGATCTTGTTTATTCACAAACATGAACCTTGTATGATTTACTACCTGATTTACCTCGTACTGGTACTTCCAACACTCCTGCTACTCTCGCTGCCTCACATGCAGCTGATGGTGTGATTGGTTCCACTCATAGCCACTCACATTCTATTTCAACTACAACCCAGAAATCCAATTCTTCTAATGTGCAAAGTGCTCCGTCTCCTGCTCCTCCCGCCGGTAAAACTTCTGAAGTGAACGCTGTTCAAACTACGTCGGCCGGTAAAAACAAGTCTAGAAAAGGGAGAGGCAAGAATAAGGAGGGTAAAAACAATAATCTGAATGAGCAAACCAAATCTCTTCCTGTTGATGACCGGGATAAGCGCAAACCACACTACCCTTGCCTTATCTGTGGTGACGATCACTACACAAAGGATTGTCCGAGATGTGCCGAGGTCAACAAGTTCCTTCAAGGAACACCGAAACCTCCTACGCCGACAGTTTTGTCTCAACCCTTCCCGTCTCAACAACATGCTTCATTGGTCATCCACGACCAACCTTCTACCTCTACATCATCTTATGTTTTGATGTGCACCGGTGATTCCAAGAAAAACGATGTTGCAATCGCAACTAGAGCTAAAGACTATACTCCTTCTAAGGAGAAAGTTGATGACTTACCTCCCAATTTGGTACAGCTTTCTCCACTCAACCCACCTACGAACGGTCCTCTTCATCTCGAACGACCGAGTCTTGATATAGTTTTACGACCTCTGAAAGGTGTCGTTAAGAAGTCGGCATTCCATCCTCATGCTCGGGCAGCCCAGAACTATAGCATTGTCGAAGATCTGGCCCAAGCACCCTCAGCGATGTCTTCCCTGGAAGTTCTTCAGTCTTGTCCTGCACAACGCAGGGCGCTGTTGAAAGCTATAGGTGGTATTGATCCAACCGATGAGAATCTGATAGTATTTAACTTGGATGATCATATTCCAAGGCTACCCCCACAGCTTGCTTTTCAAATCCAAGTTGTGGTCTCCGACAAGAGTATTTGCAGGACTGTTGTTGACGAGGGTGCCTCTACGTGCATAATGTCTTTTTCTTGTTGGAAAGCCATTGGCTCTCCCCCGTTAAATGAATCACAAAACACGTTGCGAGCCTTCAATGGCTCGGGTTTTAAACCTTATGGTGTTCTTCCGTCGTTTCCGGTCACTTTGGAAGGTAAGACCGTCCAGGTGGAAGTGGAAGTTTTTGATACTCCCTTGGATTACAATCTTCTACTTGGTTGAAGTTGGGTCGATTCCATGCGTGCTGTCGTGTCAACCCTTTTCTATGTCTTACGATTTCCTCACCAGGGAAAAGTGGTTACGGTCGATCAACTTGCCTTCTTTAATGCCAATACTCGCACGGGAAACATGCCGTTCATAGCAAACACCCCTCCAGGTTATGAGAATGTTGGTGTCGGTCTTTTAAAAGACTCTTCATTAATGGGTACTTTCCCCATACCACCACCACCCAATATTCCAAGCCCGTCAGTTGCTTCCATTAATATGATCTCTACTGTGCCTCATGAACTTCCTGTGTCTGCTGACCCATGGATAGTCCCTGATCCTGGAGATCATGATCATTTCGGCAATGTTATGCCGTTAAGTCCGGTTGAGTCCGCTTATCAAGCCATTCAATCGGCATCACCTTCTACATATTCTTTCGAGGAGTTGTCTCTGGATCCTTTTCACGTTATCTTTCCCTCCGACGAGATGATCATGTCCGTCATGGATGATACCCCTTGGGATGATGGGCATCATCGTTCCATCTTGTTTCTGGAACAACATACTCTTGAGAATTACCAACGGATCTCGACTCCGTCGACCGTTGTTGTCACAATGACCGTTCCCGGATCTACATGTGATGTGTTTGCGGAAGGGAACCTCAGTAACATTTCACCCATGATACCCATCAATATTTCAGTGAAACTTGGGATCGTTGAGAACGTTCATATTGGAGCTTCGTGTTATCCTGAAGAAATTGTCACTTATACTTCCTTGTTTAAAGAATTTCGTGATATCTTTGCATGGAGTTACGAAGAGATGCCGGGTATTGACCCTGCTATCGTAGTTCATGAGATTAAGACATACCCCGGAGCTAAACCAGTTCGGTAGCGCCTTCGTCCTGTCCATCCACATAAAGTGGCAGCCATTAAACTCGAGGTTGAAAAACTTCTTAAAGCTGGTTTTATTTACCCCGTGGCATTGACAGAATGGGTTTCCAACCCTGTCCCGATTGATAAAAAGGGTGGTAGTATACGTGTTTGTGTTGATTATCGGGATATCAACAAAGCTTTTACAAAGGACAATTTTCCAACCCCTTTCGTCGACCAGATCGTCGATGACTGTGCCGGTAGTGAAATCTTTTCCCTCATGGATGGATTTTTCGGCTATAATCAAATCAATATCGCTCCTGAGGACCAACATAAAACGGCTTTTATTTGTCCTTGGGGTACTTTCGCTTACAGAAAACTCCCTTTCGGTCTAAAGAACACAGGTGCTACGTTTCAACGTGCTATGTCTTACGCTTTTCACGATATCAAGCATATTGTCCAACCTTATTTGGACGATTTTCCGGCTCACTCTTTGCGTCGGGTCGATCACCCTACTCATCTCCGAAAGATTTTCGTTCGTTGTCGATTCTACCGCATTCGCTTGAATCCTCATAAATTTGTCTTTTACGTAGAATCTGGCCGTCTCCTCGGTTTCATTGTTTCACGCCATGGGATCCGGGTCGATCCTATCAAGGTCAAGGCGATTCTTAATATTCCTCCTCCTTCTTCTTTGCGTCAGTTACAAAGTTTGCAGGGGAAATCAAACTTTCTTCATCGTTTCATCCCGAATTATGCCGAGATTACTCGTGGGTTCACACGTCTTCTAAAGAAAGATTCAAAGTTTGTCTGGGATACGGTTGCTAACAACTCTTTTGAAGCTTTAAAGTTATCCCTCACAAAAGCTCCTCTTCTTTTTCCTCCGGATTATAGTCGAGATTACTTCCTTTATCTAGCTGCATCTGAGTATACTATCGGCATGGTCCTCATTCAGGAGGATGATAACCACGATGAACATGTTATTTATTACTTGAGTGGAAGTTTATCATCCACAGAAATCAAGTACCAACATGTTGAGAAGATGGCCTTGGCTGCTGTCCAAGCAATTCAACGATTTCGTCATTATATCCTCTCCAGAAAGACTACAGTGATTTCACACTGCAACCCCATGCAACACATATTGACCTGTCAATTGCTGGGGGGCAAGTACTCCAAGTGGATTGTTATTCTCCAGGAGTTTGATCGCGCCACGTCGAAGAAATCTCTCGTTTTCGTTGAGTTAATTTGTGATTTCCCCCACACTACCACAGAAAAGGTAGCAGTCGATTCGTTACCTGACGAGTCACTTTTCCTTATCAGTACCGATGATATTTGGTACGGAGATATCATTATATACATCCAAACTCAAACTTTCTGGCCTGCTTTGTCCAGTAACGAACGATGTCGTGTCCGTTATCAAGCACATCATTATATTATCCTCGGTGACACTCTTTACCATCGAGGCATTGACTCTGTCTTTCGGCGTTGTTTGAATTTTGACGAAGCTGAGAAAGCTTTGAATGACTGCCATTCTGAAGCATGTGGTGGTCATATGTCTGGGTATGCTACTGCCCTGAAAATTTTACGTGTAGGTTATTTTTGGCCTTCCCTATTCACTGACTGCATTACTGTTGTTCAGAAGTGTCATGCCTGCCAAACTTATAATCAGAAGATTCAATCACATCCTTCTCCCCTTCATCCTGTAGTCTCAGTAGGTCCTTTTGCTAAATGGGGCATTGATTTCATGACATGTCACCCTCACTCGGATGGGGGGCATGGTTACATTATCGTAGCTGTTGATTATTTCACTAAGTGGGTCGAGGTGATGCCGAAATTCGATAATACTGGGAAGACTGCAGCCTTATTTCTTTTTAACCATGTCATCACTCATTTTGGTGTTCCTCAGGCTATCGTTACTGATCACGGTAGCCATTTTAGGAATAATATAATGTCTGAACTTACAGACAAGTTGGGCCTTCGTCATGATAGCTCAACACCCTATTATCCACAGGCCAATGGCCAGGTCGAAGCCATCAATAAGGTTCTTATAACTATGATTCGGCGGATGATAGGAATCCATAAAACTAGCTGGCACACAATGTTATTTTCGGCATTGTGGGCATATCGGACATCTGTTAAGTCTGCCACGGGATTCATGCCTTTTCGATTAGTTTATGGCATGGAAGCCATTCTACCAATAGAATGTGAGATACCGTCTTTGAAGCTAGCTGTAGAGCTCTTACCCAATACTTCTGCTGAAGAGGAACGTCTGTTGTATTTGATGCGATTAGACGAGACTCGCCATGACGCTACCCTTGTAATAGAATCCCAAAAGAAACATGTTAAGGCACAGTACGACAAGCATGTCAAACCTCGTATCTTCTCTGAAGGAGATCTTGTTCTTCTATACGAACAAGATAAAGATGTCCTAGGAGCTGGGAAATTCGAACCAATGTGGCGTGGGCCTTACATTGTTAGTAGAGTGTTGGAAAAAGGAGTGTATGAGCTAGTGGACTATGATGGTGTGCCTTTGAGTGAACCCAGGAATGGGTTGTACTTGAAGAAGTACTACGCATGAGTCATTTGTGCATGAGTACTTGTATTTTATGTATCATACTACATGAGTGTGTTACTTTAGTTTTGTTTTGACGTTATCTGGTCTCTACCCTTATGTGACGTTGTGTTTGATTGCCAGATGTCGGAGTATTCGCTACCTTATATTGGCTTCGCTGACGGTGCTAGCCGTAGTACTCGAAACCTAGCTTCCGCTGCCTGGGCAATCTATGCCCCAAAAAATGAACTCATATCTCTACGAGGTATATGTCTTGGCTGAGCAACCAACAACATTGCAGAGTATAGCGCCATGGTTGAATTATTGGTTGATGCTATCTCTCTCGGAATTCATTATTTGGTTGTTCGACTTGACTCGCAGTTGGTAGTACTGCATCTCAGTAATGTATATTCTATTCGAAGTCCTACTTTATTAAGGATATATTTGCGAATTCACCTCTTGGAAATACATTTTGATTACATAGAATATCAACACATTCCGAGAAGTCTTAATACATTGACAGATGCTTTAGCTAATTATGTATTGGACATGCATTTAAATTGCTTATAAAATCAAACACATTAAAATGTACACAATTGTAAAGTAAGCCGGTGGAACCCATGTATATATATAACGATCAAAGTTTGTTTTTACAAAATGTGTCCGAAGACCAAAATATCAAAAAATGAAGCTCTTGACTTCTACAAAAGTGAAATCACTAATGATGTTCATGGTAGCATGCTAAGGTCCTAGCAACTTTACGGAGCAAACGACCCATAGAGGCAAAAAATCCCACAGTATGATGCTGATCGCGTCGTGGGATCTCCTCCAGAGGCATCTCTGGAACATCAACCATCAAACCCTCTAAGTTTTGCTCCACGGTAAGATAGTCCTCGGCATACTGGGGGACTGGAACTGCTGCCTCTCCTCGACGCTGGATAGGAGAACTACTAGCTGGTCTATATGCCCCAACATCTGTGTTATCAACAAGATTTTGGTGTTAGTCTTCGGATAAAACCATAAAACCAAAAACATTTAATATGATGAAAATACAAAAAACATCTAAAAAGTTAAAAAGTTGGTGTACTTCTTACCAATATCTCCCCATTGTGCGTCTTCAAGAAGGGCAAGGTCAGGATCACCGCGAAAGTCCAAGCCAGCATACGCATAATCCTCTATCATCAAAACCTGGCCTTGAAGCCAGTCGAAAAAGCGATCGTCATATCGAACGATCGGTCCTGTCACATGCCTAGCCATAAGTTGGCACCATCGTAGCATCCGTGGATCCCTGGGACCCGAAAAGTGCTAATCAGCCTAAAGCCTATACACTGGAACCCTCTCACAGAAGAAAGACACCAGCAATGATCCATAACCAAACTGCTTTAGATCTCCCCGCCTACATTTGGTCAGTTGTTTCTTGAGGTTGCGTAACACTGCGTCAGCCCAGTTGAAGACGCGGGGCTCGACACACTCTAGAGCATACTGAAAATAGCTCTGTAGATCCATATGCAGGGCAACACTTCCCGCCATCCGAGCTATGGTGAAGAGTATGGTACGGAGAGTGATATCTGTCACTCCCCAAATGGCCACTTTTCCTCTTTTGCGTTCAGCCTCTGGTACGCAGTACTCTTGGCAATACTCACTCATCTTCATACCACCCCTGCGGTTACCAGTCAAGCTAACATAAGAACCCCGTCTTGACAATCCAGTCAAGAAATAGATATCCTCAATATCAATCGTCAATGTTTGAGCACCGACATTAAAAACCTGTTGATCCGGATCCCACATCCGGACTAAATGTTCCAACAATCGGACTTGGGCTCTCATGCCCGGTATCCAGAAATAATTTAGGAGACCACAGTCTCTTAAAGTGGCAAGGGTTTGAGGATGGTTTTCGGCGGTGGCATTATCATCTTCATGTTCTCTTTCCCTCCATTCAAGCACCATTGTGATAGTTATTAACCTGCATAACAACCGTGGGAAGCTAGTTAATAATTTGAAACTTAAGGAAAAGTGGTTTTATTGGTTAAATATTATAAACATTTTTGGAAACTGCACTGTTCGCAGGTGGCTTTAGAGCACAGTGTGAACTTCTCGCACTGTAGCTCAAGCCCACCTGCGGGAATGAGAACTTCTCGCAGGCCCCGTATGGGCAGCCTGCGAGAATCCTCATTCACGCATAGGTTTGCAAATAACATTCCTAAACTTAAAATTTAGCCACTAAACTCATAAAATTAAACCATGAAAGGCTAGGGAATTAAGAAATTACCACTCTGATCCAGACGGTTCATGAAATGATGCCCTGAAGCTCCCGAAACTTGACGAAGAAGATCGGAGGTAAAATGGAGGTTTTTTTCACTAAATTGGTAAATGGGTAAAACATATGGTAAAAATGAAATGTAAATTTGTTTTATTTACTTTTTACCATGATATAAGTGGGTTTTTTATATTTATTCACTATTTTTACCCTAATATCTAATGCGAAAGTGAGTTAAATGACTTGCAGGTACCCAATGCAGATGATTATGGACTAAAAACTTTTGCAATATGATGTGTTTTTTATTTCTTATGGTTTTGATTTGAAAACCTCAAGTGCCTTTTATCCGTTCTTGCACTTGCAAAAAACCTAGAACGTGATTGAGCGTTGTTTTATCACTTTTCCGGGCTCGATGTGGTTACACAAAAAAGGAACCCCCCTGGAGTTAACTTTAAGCTCTTTTCACGACTCCCTAAATATGAAAAGATTGTCGAGTGATCTTGCTTTTTTCACACTCGTTAAAGTATTTGAAGTTACGCATCCTTCAAGCAATAGTTTAACCCTTTTTCGGTCTCGTTGGATTATTGTATGAAAAAGGAACTGAGAGAGTTCTCTTTTAAGTGTTTTTCCAAATTCTATAATCTTGAAAAACCTTCGAGTTTACTACCTCTGGACTCGTTAAACAAACATTGACAGACCCATAATGGGACCGAACCACTCCTTCTTAGGGTTCGTTAAAAATACTCCGAGGGACTCGTCCGAAGGATGAGCTTATATCGACAAGCATATGTGATCCTCTTCAATCTTGTGTAAAAATAAAGAGGTACTTGCCAGAAATGGTGGGGGAAAATTTGGGAAAGGGATATGTTTCATCTTTATGTTAGTTGGCAGTAAGTGTTGCTCTTGAACATGACACCCCCTATTCATCATTTGAAGCTGGTTTGGGAAATCCTTTCGTCTCTCATTCGATTCAATAACAAGGTATTTTCGTGTATCGTCTTTGAGTCAATGCTGCCAAATCATTGGTCGTGTCATCCATATGTTCAAGAGCAGTCCAACCTTTATTGAGTCGGCCATCTGCAGTTGTACTTTCACTCCGAGTCGGCCTTCCCAGTGTCCAAAGTCCAATTGTCACATGCTCCGTTTCGCTTTCAAACTCTGTTACTCATTTTGTGTCACTGATGTGGGATACATTAAGGCCCTCCTGTGACAAGTCTTGTTCTGTCGACTTCAACACATTTTTCAGAATCAAGACTTATAAATTATTTAGTGCCTTGAAGCTTGCATGCCTCAATGGCAAGTTTCTCGCTTTCGACAGTGGGTTTACATCATTGAACCCTGATCGAGGGATTCCATCGAATGTTCGACATCAACTCATTTCTTCACAGTCGATGGATTGTACTATCGTACCTTGGGAGTCATTGACATCAATGGTGATTTCCCTCGCACTTGTTAACGGTATACATCAATGACTGGTAATCAAGTGGTTTCTACCATGTTCGACTTCGACACATGTAATCACATGGTCAGATTCATACTTTGAGCGATGAGATTGAAGACCCTGGAGATTGTCTTTATGATCTAGGTTGCGATGGAGTATGTATATTTTGCGACACATATATCCATTGTGTATGTTTCGTGGCTATGTCGTCTTGACTGAAAAATTTGTCGCACATATCCACAGTGTATTCAGGTGGCTGTGCTATATAATGACGGCATGGATCCACAGTGTATGATTGGTGGCCATGACCTTGGTTTACGATGTCATCAGTCTATGATATGAGTATGGGAATGCCTACCTCGGAATTGATATACATGATATTCTGCTGATGCTTGGATGTTTGTAGGTCTCTGATTAGATGTGCCTTTGGTTCTTGACACACACATGTAGCTTACAAAGTCTATCGACTGTCACTAGTTCCGCTCTCAGACTTTGGGGGGCATTCTATTATCCACAAATTAGGTCATTGTGATGATGTCATGATGATATCATGATGATGGAAAATCAATCTCTTTACCAAGGATACTTTCATGAGAAAAGTTACAGTTGTCTTCTTCCAGAATTCACATTTTGGAACATGTTCGCAGGCTGCTTATATATTCACCTGTGAGAAAGCTAAATTCTTGCATGCTGCTTTAAGCTGGAGTGCGAACTTCTTGCACTGTACTCATGGTTAGGGTGCGAACATGATTTTAAAGGGGAAAAAGATAAAGATCTCGAATCTTCTAGAAGGGTGAGTTGGCTTTCAAGTGGTTATTCAAGTACTGGCATTCCAGATATCTTGGGATCATTCCCTATCCAAGTAATTAAACTATCTTCTCCTATATATTGAGGAGATTGCTCATGGAAAGGGTTAAGTTGAGCAAGCAACAAGTTAGCAAGAGATTGATTAGAGAATCAGTGCAAGACTGTGTGGAGGATTGATGCTACAATAGCAAGAGACAACAGTAAGGTCATCACAAGTAGTTGATTTTCTTCATGCATGAGCAAGTGTGTGTGTCAGAGTTTGAAGCCATCGAAAGGAGACCTATGACATCAAGGCTCAAGTTGTAAGTTTCAGTTTCAATTAATCTAATACAACAATATGTCCCTTTCCCATAAAGATGATGTCACTTTATTACATGATTCCTTGATCACATGTATAGATTAGTCATTGAATATTTTAATCTACCTTTACTTCGATTGATTCGTTTTGTTGTGATTTGGACGGGACGAGAGCGTTGGAGCAAAAGATTGGAACAACAGAGACTAAAGGAACGCGTTTATAAGGTAAGCCCATGACCTTTTATCTCTTAGTTCGTTTAATAGGTTAGATCTAGGGAAAGAGTAGTATTCTGTTCTGTTTTGTTCCAGATCCAGGTGGATCTGGGGAGATCGGTTAGTGTCCTCACCTACGGATTTATCCTATAACAATATCATCATCCCCACAACACCGACAACTGTGATCTTCTCCTGTCCAAGGAATTTCTCGCCTCCTTGGGGGTTAGACCCCTCAAGTGTGGATGCTGCTGGAGGCGTCACGCCTCTTCCCCTAGCACCCCGTTGTCTGCCTTCGCGACGTCCTCTAACCATGATTACCTGCACACACGCAATCAATTCGATCAGCAACAGAATAATCAACATAATCATGTCAACGGAAGTCGTAGTGAATCCCAAGTCGCGGGTCGAACTTGGATCTGATACCATATGTATCGTCCTCCTCGTTACGACAAAAACTCTGAGAACAGGTGCAATTTTTTTTTGTTAAGGTGTGTGCACGCATGTAGAAGTAACAAGCATACTTGACTCTACATCGCCACTTGACAACCAACAAGATGTAACCACAATGTTCAACACAAGAAGACTTGAAGGCACACAACGAGTAACTTCAACCATATACGACCACAAGCATAAGGCGCACAACACAAACATTAAGACATACTAAGGGTGCATCGTAAGAACACAGAGGGAAGAGTCCATGGTGTGAGGGTTACTATTTCTGCACCAGAAAGCAGTGCATTTAGTCTTATGTCTTCTCAAAAGAAGATTAGATAGGCTCCTGGCCGACTGCTCAGGTAGAAACTAGTAACCCAACCTAGAACAAGACGCAAGCAAGACAAACACAACAGGATGACCCCGACATATCACAGTGACAACAGCCATAAACGACCCTAGACATAAGGCGTACAGCTAGCAGCTATAAGTAGAAAACGACACCAGGTGTTAAGTACAGTGCAGTCGCAGAAAGAAGAATCCATCAGTAGAGTTTACTATTTATGCACAGAAAAGCAGAGATTTTAGTCTTATGTCTTCTCGAAAGAAGATTAGACAGGCTCCTGGCCGACTGCTCATGCATAAACTAGTAATCTCTGTCAGGTGTGTCGCAAGAGTGGAAACCCTACCTTTAAAGGGACCCAGACTCTTAATACGGCACTGGATTCTTTACACAGGAATCACACACACAGACAAGTCTCCTAAGGCTACCAGGGGGGGTGTCTACATCCCACCCGACACAACACACCAAGAAACTAACAAAATACAATCAAGTACAACATAAATAAGAAGAATTAATACGCCCCTTACGGGTGGCACGTGACAAGAGGACTCCGACAACAAAACCCAAATTCAACATTACTTAATGAACAACAACCCTCATTTACTAACTCTGCGTGATCTATTGTACTCAACTCAAGGTTATTACACCATACATGTTATTATTAACGATGGAAGTTACCATAACACTGCCATGGATTTTTAAACACCTATTTTTATATCACATATCTCGGC
>JZKD02S2067896.1:1214325-1249440 GCA_000966675.3 Picea glauca | reverse complement strand
GGTGGGGGGACACACAGTTGGCTCTAACGCTCTCACCATTCTTTCCATTCTCTAACCATTCGACCACCTTTATTCTGACAAGTTCACTCATGCACTGAGCAGGCACACAACCAACCATTCCTCCATGGTTGAACCTATGGCCATCGTGGACCTCTGTAACTTGCGTGCATTGGTATTTTTCTAAACCGTACTCTTCCTTACCCTAGTTCTGTTGTTTCCTTTGACCCTACTTGGATGTCTTAGGAGTTGGATAGAAGAAGCAAGTTGTTAGGCCCGTGGTTTGCAAAGGCAGGTTAACATGCCCGTAGATTGAAGAGGCAAGTTGTCAGGCCTGTGAGAAACATTCTCCAGGTGAGAGAGTGTGCTGAGGAAGTGAATTATCTTGGAGGGAGTCCAGTAGTAGCTACAAAGATTTGAGAGTTCCTGTCCAACCTGTTTTCTGGGACATGCATGTGGGGAATGAGAGTCTGTGAGTAGTGGGTGTAAGTGGCTCCTAAGAGAATCCTTCCTGTTGAATTGTGTGACATTCATGTTAGCCTTTCCAAGCCTAGGAAATCCCTTGCTCGGGTGGAGTTTAGTCCCAGCTCGGGGGTGATCCACTCCTGAGAGTGATGAGCAATGTGGTCTAAGGATGGAAGGTTCGTGGAAGGTATGCACACAGTCAGTGGTCTTCAAAATCCAAAGATAAGTATCAATTCTATGTTTGATGATGTCCATTATGTATGTCTGTGATTGTTGCAATGTTATCATGTGCTTTCGTTGCTTGTAAGATTTACGGTAAATTTCTCATGAGTTAGTATAGTAGTAGTATATTTTATTTCCTTTTATTTCATTAGAAATGCATGTAATATATATATACTTTGGGATGAACAATTAACCTTCTATCAAATCTTAGCAGTCTGTTGGTGGCATTACATGGCCCGACCTGGGTGGCCGGGGCAACCACAAAAAAATGGTATTACAGTGAAATTTTGCGTGACGTTGCCCGCTCCTGTTGGTGGTTGGGGAAGTTACAAATTGGTATTAGAGCCATGGTTTTAACACTGAGCCTAGATGGGTTATGTTAGTGGAAGATGAAGCAAAAGTTTCAGAAAAAAAATTGTTGTCGAAATGTACAAGTTGAAGTTTAGAGCCCAGTTTTCGACACTGAGCCTAAATTAAGCCATATAAGTGGTTATGGAATCAAAAGCTTAGAGAAAATTGTTGTTGATAAGGTCAAAATTTGAATTCAGAGAATTCTAGAGTGCTAAGAGAACACCATATCCATGTTTGGAAGCTTAGGAGGTATAGCAGTTCAAGAAAGATAGCAAAGAAAAGAGATTGCAGTAACCGAGGGTTTGGAACCGCAAGTTTTGAAGTTGAGCTGTCAGATCTCATTGAGGGGAGATTGACGGTGGGGAGTGATTGTGGAGATCAGGAAGGATATTAAATAGAGAGTAAGTTGAGACCCCCCAATCTCTCAAGATCATTGATCTTTCTCATTCAATAGATCAACAGTGGATATCGATCCCACTACGGATGAGCATCTTCACATTGTGAAGATGAGGAAGGAAATTAAAGCGTGAGCAAGTTGAGTTCCCACAATCACTTCTGGTTGTTGATATTCATGGTTCATTAAAACATGACTGTTGATATTTCAAAGTGAGATAAGCACCCAAAGGTTAAGCCGAGGTCAAAACTCTCAGTCACGTGTAGATAAGACATAGAGAACTTCGTGTATTTCATGTCCATTGATCCAAGCAAGGAACGCATGTTGGCAAGATGGTTTATTTGGGAATACGACATTCGAGAGAAACAAGGTGTGAATAGAGCACAAAATCCTGAAGTCCCGAAGTTCAGAGTTAATCAGGAACATTCATCGCAAGAGACACGTGTCAGAATATCGACTTGTTTGGGATTTCAACGTTTGGGAGAAATGAGGTATGCTAAGGTGAAACATCCCGAAGCTCGAAGTTCAAGAGTGACGTGGCCTGCTGACGTCACTAGGGATGATGTGAACATGTGGGATGTGTGCCATGTGTTAGTGAGTTAAGAACCTTGGTAAGATGGAAATGCAGCCAGGACGTGTCATTTGTCACCCACCTGATTGGACCACAGATCAATTTCGTGTGTCCTGCCAAGTGGTGTTCATAGTGGTGGTACAAGGTAGTTAAGAATGACAAAGAAGTTAGCTAGATCGGGTCTGCATTAAATTTGGTCACGATCTATCAAGATCGAGGGCCGAGAGGAATTTCGGAGATCCAAGTAGTGCAAAATATAATTCTACAAGGTGGTCCCGCAATCCAAACCACGGTTTCCCATAAGGGGTACGTATTAGCGTGGGGACAATTGCGAAACAACCAGTGGGTTACTCCAAAACCGCCGATCCATCTCCCTGTAATTGGAAAAGTAAAAATTTTGATGTGAATTTTCAGTATATTTTAGTTCATGAAGTCTAGAGACTGGACACTCCAAAAAATAATATATAAAAATAAAAAAATGGCTCGTGATGGAATGGGAGGAAGAAACCCTCGAAGTTCCGTTACGCCGAAGTAAAGTGACGTGATGACATCATCGAAGTGACATGGAAGTATGTAGAGATTCACAGTTCAAGGGTTATGGGTTGTGAAAAGGTGGAATCATCCAAAGTATCAGAGCCCCAAAGCTCCGAAGTCCTGGAACCCCGAAGCCTGGAGTTCCATAGCGCATATCATTCATTGGATGCTGGGAGACGTGGACTGTTGATCCACCCTACATCATGAGATTTCCAATTCGACACTCTGAGAGATTTGTTGTGATGTGCTTTGAAATCCGAAGTTTCAGAGCTCTGGATAACTGCCCAAATCATAAGCGTTAGGTCACAACCATGGTCACATGCGAATGAAGGGCTGAAGAAAAGGGGCTAGTGCTTGAAATCTGTGGCAGAATAGAACTGGGAATAGAAATTGAAGCTGAGGGGTTCTTGATCGACCAAGACCCGTAGAAAATGGAATCTGATATTGTTTTTTTGAATCAGATTGGTTTATTCTGGAAAAATTTTAAAGTTTGATAGCTTGACAAAATTTCGGTTGACTGCACATTTTGCAGAGTTAACGATTTTAAGAACCGAATTGAATTGTTGCTTAGTGTATAGAAATGGGGAAGGCATAGGGTGCTTACAATTCAGAAAATGAAGTTAGAGGAATGGATTTCCTTATAGGATTTGAAGGATCGAACTCCAATGGGCATGAAGAAGACATAGATAAGGAAGGAAACATGATGAAAATCATTGAAAAGTTGTAGAAAGATGTCTAGAATCGCCGAGAAGATAACAAAAATCTCATGAAATCTAGGGAACAATATGAATAATTCAACATAAAGTTGATACAAAACTTGGAAAGAATAGAAAATAAATTGGATAAGAAGAGTGACTCTAGTAAATCAGGAAGTCACAGGTCCCCTGAAGATCCAGATTTTTTTTGGCACGAAATGAGAGCGGAAATATAATAAAGAAATGTATAGAGATATCTCAGATATCCAATAATATAACATAAATGTATCATATATGCAAACATAAACACATAGATACAGTAATACACAATTTTCTATTAATGAGAGAAAATGTACAAAGACTGTAAAAATACAGAGTGAAAGACTCACTAGAATTGTGGCAGCTTATCTCTAAGAAGAGATGTGTCTGCTACCTACATTCACAAGAAGATGATTTTACAATGATTCTCTAAAGTCATTTTTATCATAAATAAAATCCAAAACCCTAAACCCGGAAGATGAAAATCCAACAATTTTGTGGACCTCGTTCTGGGTAGTTTGGTGTATCAACTTCCCAGGGGCGTAACTTTGGCATACGGTCTCCTTTTGGGGCACATGATAGCTCATTGGAAAGGTATCATAAAGGAGATTCATTTAGGGGGATCAATCACATCCTTTGGCCATCATTGAGAAGATATATCCCCAAAAAAATTCATTTAGGCCCTCAAAATGGCCCTGAAAGTTAAAAACTGCTAAAAATAGTAAATTACTAAAATTGCCAGAAAACTATTTTGAGCTAGTTGGAAAAGGTGGGTGGCCACCGATATCCATCTGGATCAATCTTACCTCCTTAGGAATCAATGGTCTTCATCGCGTTGAGTTCCCAGTGGAGAGGGAAAAGTGTTTGCTGAATCTGCATCTTGATGAGCTACTTTCCCTGTTGGAGAAGTTGCGCTGCTTAGCTTGTTGAAGGTTGTCACAAACATGTGGTTGGAAGGGCTGGACCATTTTGACTAGTTTGTCTACATGAGATGCCTGTGTGCAGAAGGAATATTTATACTTTGTTGCAATCTTGTTGACCTTCTTTTGTTGGATAGAAGGTGCTTGGGCCGGGGCTATAGTGGTTGCAGTATCCTTCTGTTCACCTCTTGAATAGATTGTGAAGAAGATGAATTTTGTAGTATGAGATACTACCTTGTGACACTGTTTAGGTGGAACAATAGTTGGAACTACCTTTGGTATTCTGTAGAGATGACCCCCAAGAGAAACAATGAAACTACGGGGTTGAGACTCATAAAAAGCATGGCACTTCCACACATATGGTTGGCCCAAAAGAACATCAAAGACATCGAGTGGGAAAACATCAAATAATACCTCATCCTTGAAGGGATGGATTTCATATGACAATCAACATTGTTGGATGACATGAAGATCTTGTCCCTGGAGAAGCCACCTGATGTTGTATGGCTGCAAGTGTGGTGTTGTCAACAATCCCAACTGTTTGACAACTTATGCTGAGATGAGGTTCTTCTGGCTTCCGCTATCAACATAAAATGCAGTGGGGTCCCCTTCACCCACATCTGCGAATGAAAAATGAGCTCTCCCTCTTCAGGATCTGTTGGTTCTTCTGGTTGAATTGTTGTGATCGTGACAATAGTAGTGGGGTCTACGTTGATGATCTGTCTTTTACCAGTATTTTCATAATCAGATTTTGAATTAGGGTTCAATTCCTTATCTTTGATATCCACCACCAATTCTTGTTTTGAGTGACATACCTCGGTGTTGTGCGAGGGGATTTTTTGGAAATCACACCATTTTTCGATGTCCTTCTTTGTCTTCTCGTGACCCTTCTTTTCATGTGCCTTGGACTGGTTTTTGGGAGACTATTTATTAGGGCCGTCTTTATCATACTTTGGTTGTTGCAGATTTGCAGACCCAAACTCATGTTTGTTCTGGTGCTTAAATTTCTCCTTGATTTTAACAACATATCGATAAGAAACACCGAGTGATCAGATGTCTAGAAAATCCATTTCAATTTGGATGTATCTGTGTAGAGCCCCACAGTATTTCAGAACCAAATGTCATTTGGAGTCTTTGATAACCAGATTGGTGCGCAAGGTATGGAAGGTATTGGTGAAATCTGGAACTTCTTTTCACCATGTGGTCCATCTCATGTATTGGTCCTCATAGTTTCCAACAGGGTAATACTGTTCCATTACTGCATCCACAAAAAAATCCCAAGTGGGCTTGGCCCCATATATTCCAGAAACCTTTGTGGAAATTTTCTCCGAGTAAGTTTCCCAGCAATGTTTGACATCGGGGAGAGATTTAAGGAGTGCGAAGGTGATCTTTTCCCTGTCGGAAAAATTATGAACAAAGAAATAACCTTCTAACAGATTTAATCATTTTGCTAGGGCATCTGCATCTATATGACCTTCAAATATGGGAATATCAAAATTAACCTGTACCTTGAAAGGAGAAGTGATTCCAAAGTGGCAATTTGATGAATATGCATCTGTTTCTATCAGTAGGCATTGAAGGATGTGGGAACAATTCTCCATCATTTCATCTCTCTGTTGCGTGAGAGCTTGCTCCAACAACAGATTGATAGAATCATTGGTTTCATTGTTTTTCTTTTCTTATGCCATGGAGGTTTTTTTTGGCATGTGAGAGAGATTTCCTTCAAGAGAGACAATATTGATACCCAACTTGCTATACTCAGACCTCGTCGGGGACATGCACTAAAAAAAACAATCAAGAGCAGCCTGGTCTGATACCACTGATCCATATTATTTTCGGCATGAAATGAGAGCGGAGATATAATAAAGAAACGTATAGAAATATCTCATATATCCAATAATATAATATAAATGTATCAGATATGCAACCATAAACACAAAGATACAATAATACACAATTTTATATTAATGAGAGAAAATGTACAAAGGCTGTAAAATACAGAGTGAAAGACTCGCTAGAATGGTGGCAGCTTATCTCTGAGAAGAGATGTGTCCACTACTCGCATTCACAAGAATATGATTTTATAATGAGGCTCTAAAGGCCTTTTTATCATAAAGAAAATCCAAAACCCTAACCCTGAATGTTGAAAAGCCAATAGTTTTGTGGACCTTGTTTTGGGTAGTTTGGTGTATCAACTTCCTAGGGGCGTAACTTTGGCATACAATCTTTGTTTGGGGTGCACAATAGCTCATTGGAAAGGTGTAGCCAAGGAGATTCATTTAGGGGGCTCAATTAGAGCCTTTAGATATAATTTAAAATCTCGATACTAAAAAACCTTCATTTAGGCCCTCAAAATGGCCTGAGAAGTTAAAAACTGCTAAAAATAGTAAATTACCAAAATTGCTGGAAAACTATTTTGAGCTAGTTGGAAAAGATTGGTGGCCACCGATGTCCACCTAGATCACCTGATGAGAAGAAAAAATCAAGTATTTTTGGCAGACATCATCATCACTCCGAAGGGAACTCAAAGAGGAGGGCTCATAGTAGTTCAAGCCCATCTCCTACCAGAAAACATAGGAAATCTGGAGTGGATGAACTGAAGGGTGAAATGAACAAGATTAAACCTCCTATTTTTTATGGAGAGCACCATAAGGAGGAATATGCCGAGACATGGCTTCTTGGCATGAGGAAATATTTCCAACTACAGAATTACTCCTCTCATGCAAAAGGAAGAATTGCAATGTATCAACTGAAAGGAAAAGAATCCATGTGGTAGGACCAGCTTGTACAAGTACAACATATCAAAGGGAAGAATGTTACCTCGAGAGAATTCAAGAAACACTTTGAAAATAAATACTTAACTAAGAGATACTATGACAAAAATATGAAAGAGTTCTTTGAACTCAAATTGGGCAGCATGACTATAGATGAATATGAAAGAAGATTCCTAGAGCTGTTGAAGTATGCCCCTTTCATAAAAGATGAGACTATCAAAATCCAAATATATTTGAGTGGACTGCCAACTTTCCTTAGTGACAAGATCCAATATGATGGTCCTAAAACTATGGAAGAAACCATAAGGAGAGCGAAATGCTTATATGATCATCATAAAGGAAAGACTACTTTCCAAAGAGATTTGGAAGACATGAAGAAGTTTAAGAGGGAACAAAGGAAAAAGGGGAACAAGCCACCATTTTTCAGGAATAATCCTCAAAGACATACAGTGTTTAGAGAGCCCAGGATGGCTGAAGTAGGTGGAAAAAGGCCAAGATATCCACCTATGTAATGTTGGGGTTGTAAAGGGGACCACAAGCATAGAGATTTCCCTCACATAAGTGACAAAGTGAGAGCTCTCCACATTGTTCAGAAAGCAGAAATAGTGAAGGACATGGGCAGTAGAATACCAAGGATCTATGTAGCCCTGGACAATAAGAAAGCTAAGTTTCAATTACACATGATCGAAGTTGAAGGTATGGTCAATAACCATGCCTTTACTATTTTAATTGATTCAGGGGCTAGTCATAGTTATATAGATCCCAAGGTAGTGGAAAGGTTTCAATTTCCAAGAAGCAAGCATGTGAAATCTTGGTTGGTACAACTGGATACAGGAGACAAGAGAAAGGTTGTTGATTTGGTTAAATCATGTCTAGTGGGAATGAGTGGACTGAGTACCAAGGAATATTTAAACATCTTGCCTTTGGGATCATATGACTGTCTGATTGGTATGGATTGGTTGGACCAACACCATGCCATACTAGATTGTCATAACAAGAAATTTACTTTCCTGGATGAGGAAGGAAATCATAGAGCGGTCCAAGGAATTCCCAGGGCAGTTACTGTCAGATAAATTTCAGCAATGCAGCTGAAGAAATTCTACAGGAAAGGTTGTCAAATTTTTGTAACCCATATGGAGGAATCATCTAAGGATAAGGTACCAATTTTGGAGGAGAATGGAGTCCTGGAAGATTTTGAATAGGTGTTCAAGGAGGTTCCAGGACTACCTCCAAAGACAGATATTTATTTCTCTATAATTTTGACGCCTGGAGCAGCCCCAGTGTCAAAGACTCCCTACAGAATGAGTACACTAGAGCTGAAGGAACTACAAATGCAACTTGAAGAGCTTCTAAAGAAGGGGTATATACGCCCAAGTGTATCACCTTGGGGCACCCCAGTATTGTTTGTGAAGAAGAAATATGGGACATTGAGATTGTGCATCGACTTCAGATAGTTGAATAAAGTAACTATAAAGAACAAGTATGCTCTGTCAAGGATTTATGATCTCTTTGATCAATTGAAGAAGGATTAAAGAGGAAGATATCAGCAAGACTGCCTTCAGGACAAGGTATGGTCATTATGAGTTCACAGTGGTGCCATTTGGGTTGTCAAATGAACCAATTGTTTTTATGTGTTTAATGAATGGTGTTTTCCGGGAATATTTAGACAAGTTTTTCATTGTCTTTTTTGGATGACATTCTGGTATATTCCAATTCGGAAGAAGAGCATGAACATCATTTGAGGATGGTGATGCAAGTTCTAAGGGAGCATCAATTGTATTCCAAATTGAGAAAGTGCTCACTTTATCAAAACAAAATTCACTGTTTGTGGCATATCATATCTGAGGATGGGATAGCAGTGGACCCTAAAAAGATAGAAGCCATTAGGAAATGGTTAGCGCCAAAGAATGTGATAGAAGTTAGATCCTTCATGGGTCTAGCTAGCTATTACAGAAGGTTCATTGTAGGGTTTTCAAGAATGTCTCACCCCATCACTTCCTTGCAAAAGAAGGGGAAAAAATTTCAATGGATAGAAGAATGTGAAAGATGCTTCCAACAATTGAAGTAATTGTTAACAAGTCCTCCAATTATGAGGATTGTAGATCCAAATGAATACTTCATTTTATGCACAAATGCATGTAAATAAGGATTGGGTGGATCCCTCAGTCAAAATGAGTTTGTTGTATGTTATGAATCAAGGAAGTTAAAAGAGCATGAAAGGCTCTATGCCACACATGATTTGGAGTTGAAAACCATAGTGCATGCCTTGAAGAAGTGGAGGAACTACCTCATGGGAAAGAGGTTTGAGCTGAGGACAGACCATAATGGTCTAAATTATTTGTTTTATCAACCTATCTTGAATGCTAAAAAGAGTATATGGTTGGAATTCCTCTATGAGTATGACTTTGATATCAAACACATTAAAGGAAAGGAGAAAAAAGTGGTTGACACACTTAGCAGGAGAGTGCATGAACTGCATGCTACAACCATTAGCATGTATCATACGAATCTTAGATGCATAATTTATGAAGATGAAAATTCAGATTTGCAGTGCATGGAATTGGTAAAAAAATTGCAACAAGGTAAAATGTAGCAGAAGGTTGAGGATTATGAATTGAGAATCGATGGAATCCTTTAGTACATAAACAGAGTCTATGTACCCAATTATCCAGAATTAAGGAGTGTGATTTTAAAAGGGATGAATAATGTGCCTCATGCATGACACCCAGGATATCAAAAAACAATTTCAGCAGCCAAGAGCCAGTATTATCGGCCCGACATGAAGAAGGAGATTGTTGAATACATAAATAAATTCTTGTAATGTCAAATGGTAAAGGTTGAGCATAGACACACAACTGGTTTACTACATCCATTACCCATTCCTGAGTGGAAGTGGGAAGTGGTGACACTAGATTTCATCACAGGATTACCCAGAAAAAACAATCAACATGATTCCATCATGGTGGTGGTGGATAAGCTTACTAAATCTTCCCATTTTATTCCATTGAAGACTACTCACAAAGCAGATAATGTTGTTGATATCTATATGAGTGAAGTAGCATGATTTCATGTCATACCCAAGACAAATGTGTCTGATAGAGACCCAAAATTTACCTCAAAGTTTTGGATAGGGTTATTCAAGGGGTTTAGAATGAACCTGGACTTTAGCAAAATCTATCATCCCGAGTTTGATGGGAAAATAGAAAGGGTGAACCAAGTGATAGAATACATGCTAAGGATATATGTGATGGACAAACCATCTAAATGGGAGGATTATCTAGACTTCGTAGAATTTTCTTACAACAATGGGTATCAAGCATCACTAAAGATGAGCCCGTTTGAAGCACTTTATGGTAGAAAATGCAACACACTAATAAGTTGGGACAACCTAGCTAATAGAGAAATAATTGGGCCAAATTTTCTCAAGGAAATGGAAGAGAAAATGTTGAAGATTAAGGAGAATAACTACTCGTGCAAAGAATATAACACATACCCAACAATAATCATGTGACACTTCAATAGTAGGATTAAAATGATTCCTACTATGATCAATTGAAAACCTTCCACAAAGAAAATTATCCTTTGAAAAATGACCCTCATGATCATCCTCATAAACACAATCAACTCTTGGATCATAACTAGAAAAAAAATTAACTGTATTTGTAAATTCACCTTGCTGGTATAAGTTATGAGCATATAAATCTGCATTCTCATTAGTAAAAATATCAATTTCAAGACCTAAAAAATAATTGAAATGTGAAAAATGATGCAGAAAGATGTCCCAAATCTGACTTCTGTTCATAAGCATCCTCCTTTCCATATCCTCCTTCTAGGTGATCTGCATCCGAGTCTGATTCGTGCTTCTCATAAGCTTTAGTTTTTTAAAAAATTTCATCCCAAAACTACTTTGACAACCTCCCACAAGCTCGAAAATTCTCCTTGGTCTCCTCAACATTAATAAACATGTGTTCAAGGGATGAGGATTTCCTGTCTCTGAGATAAAGGAACAACTCAAGATGTTGAGCTAGCATATAATATACCATGGCAGTAGTTTTAGAAGGCCAGATATCCAAAGACATATTGCAATACAAATTATGGAACCTCTTGTTGAATGAAGAAAGGGATTCATCCTTCCCTCTTCTCATATTATTAAGTTCGATCGAATATTGATCAACATATTTGTTTTCACCCCAATATCTCAGGAATACACGATGTAAATCAATCCACGAACAAATAGAACAAAACTTCATATTTCTAAACCATAAAGAAACATCCCTCACCAAGGATTTGTAAAATAACTTTAAGATAGCATCCTCATGCATGATTTTGAAATTATCAACGAAATCCTCAAAATATTCCATGTGCTTATCAACTACAATATGATCATCTCCTTTAAACACATGAAGGTATTCAAAGAACATGGGAGGGTAAGCATTTAGGATAGGAGGCAACTTAAGAGGTTTAATAAATTCTCTAATTCTTAATTGAACTTGAGAAGGATGAACACAAAGGTCAACTGGCTGATTTCAAGGTTCAACAAGGACCTCAGAAGGTATATCAACTTCGTAATCCATAGGTTTTCAATATGAGTCAATTTTAGGAGAAATTGAAGCATAGAACTCAGTTTTTTCAATAGGTTCACATGATGGAATGAAATATGGGTCAATAGTGCATGAAGATGATAATTCTTCATTACCCAGGAGAGAATATGCATTTGTAAGCTTACATTCGTTTGAATAAACAAAGCAGAGGATGATCCTCTTTACATGAAAAGGGAAATAAAGGAACGAGATGATAAAGAAGAACACAAGTTCATGGAGAAAGATAATGAGTTGATACCCTGTTTTTCCCTTCCGTGATTTCATTTTTTGTCAATAGGATTCTTCCTCCAGTGGAATCTTAGACTGTGGAGTCGATAGGTGAATGATATGCAGTATGATATATGTTCACTTCTTATTCACCATCAAGAAGAAAATTTGATCGATGTCGTTCTCCGAGGGAAGATTACTTTGTTCCTTCTGTTCCCTATGTTATAACCCTAATTTGCACCAGACATGCTTACCTGGCATCAGGCCATCTCAGATTCCTCCTTTGCCTAAACACTACTGAACAACTCTTCTTAAAAACCCCTTTTATAAAGGCCCACACACCTTGCTCCATTACTGTATGCGTGTACATTCTCGATGACCCAAGACAACCCGCGTGTACCTACAAAAGCACGAAAAAAGGAAAGTTGTTGATGGAACACACAACTTTGGATAAGTTAAATAAATATTTCAACCATGCATGGCTGGTCATTCGACCAAATACCTAGCTCCTTCTAACCTATAAAATAAGGAGTAGGGGTCCCATTTGAAAGGAGGAAAATCATAGTAAAGAAACTATGCTCGATTGAGCATTCCCTTTGTCCCAACCTTTAGCCATCCTTGTGCAAAGAGAAGTATAGAGAAAAGAAGTTGGAAGACATTAATATAGTGGAAGAAGAGCCCAGGGCCAGGATCAAGGAGTAGTAGCCGAATTTATCTTTGTAAGGTATCATTGTGAAGTTAATAAAAGATTTGTTTTTCCTGTCCCGCCATATGAGATTGTCAATATTTGAATATTGATTACACGATTGATTAAATGTCTAACCCATTAGTTCATAGATCAAATGCATGCGGAGTTCTTTGTTTTTCTTTTGTGAATGTAGGTCAGCATTGGGAGGAGAGTTGCAGTCAAAGAACGACCAAGAGTGAAAAGGGATCGACATCAAACACGAAAAATAAGGTACATCAACTTAATCTCTTGAGCCTTGTATTTACATATGCGTAATTGGGGCTTAGGCATGGGATGATGGTAAGAAGTAAGAATCTTTAGGTCATTTATGCATGCATGATAAAAACCCTTAGTGCTAGTCCGTAGGATGGATTTCCCACCCACAACAGAATTGGCAACCATACTAGGGATCTCTAGGGTTTCTGGGAATATTTTTTCTTGGGTATTTTTAAGAACTGGTTTCATTCCTTGTTCTTAAAGTTTCTACAAAGGTTTGAGCTAACAGAGATTCTGGTCTTCCATACCAGTTATCTCTATTTATTTGCTGGACTACATTTTTTTCCAAGACCCACAGAGGTACAAGCGACCTATATAAGGTATGCACGTGTGTACCCACAGTCTACCTTCCCACAGCCTGCGTGTACACACTAGCTGAGGAAGTGTCAATCACGTGTATGATTTCAGAAAATTTCTTTTAGAGAGGTAGTCATCCTCTCCCCTATCATAAATAATCCTTCTCATGGGTTTTCCGGAACTCATTCTAGTCTTTATTGTTTGCATTCTATAGCTTAGGTTTCACCTCAGATTGGTTTGTTCTATGAAGTTTTCCTTGAATTGTTTTCTTTTTGTTGTCAAAGTAAGTGTCTGAGTCTTCAAGAGATTTTGGTTCTCAGTACCAGTAGTCTCTGCCTGGGCTTGATTTCTTTTCCTTTCATTTTTTAGAGTTTCATAAGTACACGCGGCCTGTATAAGGTCTGCACGCATGTACACGCGCCCTAACTTTACACAAATCGCGTGCACATGCTTGTTGTTGAATTGTCAGCAACGTGCCCGTGGAGAAAATTTTTGTTTAAGGTGAGGCAATCATCCTTTCCTTTGTCAAGAATTATACCTCTCAGGTTTTTGGGTCTTTGTCATAGCAGTTAGTAACTTAGGTTTGATCACAACAATAACTTTCTTTTTCATTAAGAAGTTTTTCCTCAAAATTTTATTTTTATAGGGTTTTTAGACAAGTGTGAGAGTCCAGTTTTAATTTTCTTCTGTGTTATTTTTAAAGTCACTCTTTGTGATCTGTGCTTAGGCCATAAGTTTTCTTGGTATTTACTTGTTGATATTTTTCCTTTTTTCTTTGTGAGCATTCAAGTAAAAAAAAAAACTTTTATTTCTTTGTTTGGTTAAATAGTGTTGGTTTGCATTAGTAACCAAGAAAAGTATTTTCTTTCATAAGTTCTTGATGGTTTACTTAGATGATAAGTAGCTTGTAGTCGAGTGAAATCCTTCTTTGAGTGTGTTGTTCAAAGATCGTAGAAATTTTTAGTTTGGAAAGTTGATTAATATTTGAGTCAAGAAGAAGTTATTTTGTTTCCAGCTTTCTGTTTATTTTTGTTTCGTCTTTCAAACATCACTAGTTTCAATTTCATAGCCTTTGAATTAAGACAAGACATAAAATTTAACGTTAAATCTAAAATCAATTAGACCTTTTATGATTGTAAGGTCAACCAACTTGTTTAGGGTTAGGGCCTTGAATTAGGTTGGAGAAGAAACTCTTCAAGGCCATTAAATCAAACATTGGAGTCTGAGTTAGGGAGTGTCCAAGTCCAGTATCATGAAAGTTATCTAGGACCCCCCTCTAACATAGGGGATAAACACAAGGTCTCATGTAGAAAGGTAGCGGAGATAACCCCTCCAAAGACGGACCAATCGTAGTGGAGAACACATATAGAGGGCTTGTCTTGGTATTCCGTCGATTGCATTTGCCACTGAGCTTCGTGGGTCTCGAATCCGTTCAAGGTCCTCAGTCGTCTTATGGACCACTTTCTTTCGATACCCTTGATAGGTTTCAGGATCGATACCCTGCTCATTGTGGTCTACTCGACTGTCGACTGTACCCGCCTAGTGACTATTCGCGCACTGGCAACCTAGTTGCCTACATTTTTTAGGGACATACACAAGTGACTGTGGGGGTATACCGCAGTACCTAGGATAGACATCGGGCCATGCTTTGTAAAGTATACTTGGAGGGTGCTTCCATGTTCGAGTTGCACTTGTACCAGTAAGTTTCTCTAGTGTTGGTTGTTGTAACTATTCTTCCAACTAGTTTAGTGTTTGCTTGTTTTATCCTAAGGGACCTTTTTTAGTGTGTGTTGTTTTTGAACAAATAGAAATCCCTAGAGTGTATTTTATCTTCTCACACAGTGGAGGATCACGAGCTCTGCCAGTCACGAAGGCTTCTTGGCCTACCATTGGTTATATTGGAGCCACCCCCACCACCGCTAAGGCAAAAGCTAGACCAACAAGGGTCTTTTGAAGCGATTGGGTCACCGAAAATCACACCTGACCAACCTAATTTAAAGGACCTTTCGACACCTTTAAAGCAAACGGTAATGGAGGAAAATCATGTCTCTTCTTCTGGGAATCCTGATATTTCCATCATGGTTGTCATCACAGGGGGTGTTCCACCTCCTACCCCACCGTCACCAGTCTGAGCCACCACAGTCTCGACTGCCTCTACCTCGAGCAGTGGCCCAAACCCATCTTTGGAGATGACTACTGCTCCTTTCACACAGAGTGAGACAGGCCCTCTGTTCTCATATGGGATGCCTAGCTCAGGTACAAGTCCTATACTATCCTACTCCACTTTGCAGACTTTAGGTCTGGGGGCAGGGAGCTCTAACGCTCCTCTGTAAGGACCCATGGGGGGCACTTTAGCTCCTTTTAACATTTTTCCTTATGGGGGAGGTCATATACCTCCTTCTTCCCCTTCACTTGACATTACCCACTAGCAATTCGTCGGGCCAAACACACACTATAGTTCAATTGGAGTAGGGAGTCAAGGACCACCTTCTCATAATATGCCGGTTGGGTCGACACTGTTTTCTTTGTTCAGTGAATTTGGTAACAACACTTTCTCGTTAGCTTCTTTCTCGACTGGGGGCAACCCCGGTTATGGCCAACCTAATCCTATGCAAGGTACTATTCTTTCACAGGGGGAAAACCCAGGAACTTCTTCCGCATCAGGACCTTGGAATTCTTGACAAGGATCAATTCCCTCATCAGGAATGTCGATCCGGGGAAATTATTTTCACAACCAATGGAACTCCAGACAAGGTACTATGCCTATGCCCATGGGATTGGCATGGGGAAACCCTTCCCAAAGTCCTCCGAATGTAATGCATGCCCAACCTTCTACGTCCTATTTTGGGAATCAGCCGATGATGTCTCCTCACACACAGAATCTGTATGTTGGTCATGACCATGGTTTTTACTAGAACCCCAGCCAACAACCCAAATTTTCCTGGAAAACTAGTGCCAGTCAAACTCCAGTCCCCTTTTTCCATGGTTATCATCAACAATAACCAAAACTACCTTTCTTGG
Source organism: Picea glauca (assembly GCA_000966675.3). Classification (NCBI taxonomy): domain Eukaryota; kingdom Viridiplantae; phylum Streptophyta; class Pinopsida; order Pinales; family Pinaceae; genus Picea; species Picea glauca. The sequence continues at coordinate 1,233,349 of JZKD02S2067896.1, read as the reverse complement.
CAACTTTCCATTTGCCAGACTTGACAAGATTGTTGAATGACCCCATCTGTCACGATCCACGTTGGCCTACCATGCCGACCAAATTTCCTTTGGACATACCAAAGTTCGAGGCCAAGCCTAACGAAGATCCAGGGGATCATGTGACCACCTTCCATCTTTGGTGCTCATCTAATTCATTGAAAGATGACTCCATACAATTTTGATTGTTTCAATGCACTCTCATTGGGAGTGCCGCGAAATGGTACATCAAGCTTGACTGCTCGAGATATTCTTCCTTCGGAGAATTGGCAATGGAATTCCTAAACCATTTACAATTACCTGTGAGATACGACGCTGACACATAATTGCTGGCCAATTTTGAACAGACAAAAGAAGACCATATCTCTAACCACATCCGAGAGTGGAGATGTTAGAAGAGTTTAATTAAGGTACCAGTCCCATCAACATTCCTGCTCGAGTGGTTCCTTAAGTCTTTGGTCCCACAGCTATCCCAAGACATCATAATGTCGAGAGTGTTTTCCGAAGAAGATGCCATCATGAGAGCTCAACAACTTGAGATAATTTATTCTCAGTATGGTTTACTGTACGAGGTTTTGATCGATGCACCACGATCCATACTTGATAAAACCAGACAGAGAGCTAGACTACATGCCAATGGTATTGTAGGTTCAGCACAAACCAAGCCCGTTGAACAAATGACAAAACAAATGCAACAATTGTCTATACAACATACAACGACTAGCCAAACTACTATTTCAGCTACTCCCCCTACCCAAACGTCGGATGTAAACACAGTGCAATTGACGAATCCAAAGGCCACCCAACAACTTGATGGAAAGAAAAAACAATGAAATAAGGGTAAGGGGGATAAGCAACCCACTAATAATGCTAGCAGGGGCAACACTAAGAGACAAAAGGTGAGGTATATATGTAACCTATGCATGGAAGACCACCCGACCCACTAGTGTCCTCAGCTTGCAGAGGCCCAAAAGTTTGTGACACAACAATAGCCTGGTGTGTTAACGAATCCATTCCAACATGGAAAAAACCTAACCCAAGCCTCTACAAGCGCGGAAGGGGGTAGTTTAGGACCCTCTCCATCTTTGAACAACCCTGCATCCGCGAATGTGTATATGATGAAAGGTGATGCTTTTATATCGACTAGAGCACATGACTATAGTAAGCCAAGCACCTCTGAGAAAGGAAAAGAAGCTGAAATCCCATCTCTTCCTGTCAAATCGAGCAGACTTTGGGAAAAACAATGACATGCATCCCAAAAGGTGCGTTCAAGAAATATTCTCACAACCCAAATGCAAGGGTCGCCTAGAACTATTCTATGGTGGAGGATTTATCTCAAACCCCTTGTGCGATGTCCACTTTGGAGGTCCTCCAGAGCTGTCCTTCCCATAGGAAAGCTTTGTTAGTAGCTTTAGGATCCACTGAGACTTGTAATCCAGGTACAATCATGCTAGATACAACTGACTTAAAAACTCGTCTCCCTTACCACGTATAATTTCAAATAGTAGTAGCTTACCCCACGAAAGTTTTTATGTGGAACGTTTTCCGCATAGTGGTTGATGAGGGCGCCTCGACATGCATCATGTCATTGGCGTGTTGGAAGGCCATTGGCCAACCCATTTTTTCTCTACCACCTACTCTTCTTACTTCTTTCGACGGTCATTCGTTTCAACCACATGGCATCATCCCCTCTTTCCCTGTGCAGTTAGGAGGGAAAACCATGTGCGTCGAGGTAGAAGTATTCTACGCATCCCTTGACTACAATGTCTTATTAGGTAGGAGTTGGACTTATTCCATGCAAGCAATGGTTGCTACAGTCTTCTGGGTCTTGTTGTTTCCACACGAGGGTTGGATTGTGACCATTGATCAATTATCCTTCTCCAGACCTGACCCTTCATTTGGGGAATCCGCGGTCTCGATGATTGATAATCCCAAATCGGGTGTCGTCAATGTAAGGGTTGGTTTGTGACCATCTTTGATGGGTACCTTTGATTACCTACCCCTTCAAGGAAATGCCAAGTTCATATCAGACCACCATAAGGTTGAGATTTTGCACGACTTACTTCAACGATCCGTGGATTCTTCCTTCCCCATAGACCACAATGGAAGGGATAGGGCACAATGGTATCTCCATGCCCTTGTCTACGGTAGAGGCAACGCACTGTTTAGTTCAACAAGATTTAGTCGACACAGATCCGACTCCTGCACAAGAGATAGATCCGATCCCAGAGCCTATTTGGGCTCAAGGTTCCCTCGCTGGTACCAATTCCTTATACTTAGTATTTCCCTCAGACGAAGCAATCATTGAAGCAATGACTAGTCTGGATAAACCCTGGGACGATCTCCATCAATGATCATACTTCCTCCCAGAGTTAAGCAGAATCGAAGCAGGGGAATTCACCTTGACTATGAGTAGACATAGGTATTTTCCTATCAATCCCTTGGCTACACATGAGGTTTATGCCGAGGGTAATATGGAAACTATCACTGAAACTATACCGATTAATATCTCTAGAACCCCTGGCGTCATGGAGAATGTTTTCGTCAGAGCTGACTATTCCCCCGAAGAGATTCAAATCTACACAGACTTCTTTAAAGAATTCTGCAATGTTTTTGCTTGGTCTTATGAGGAAATGCCAGGCATTGATCCAAAAATAGTCGAACATGAAATCACAACTTATACGGATGCCAAGTCAATTTGGAAGAAGATTTGTCCAGTTAATCCCAGGAAAGAAAAAACCATTAAGGTTGAAGTCGAGAAACTTCTCAAATCCGATTTTATCTATCCTATCCATTTGATCCAATGGGTGTCAAATCCTGTGCTGGTCAACAAGAAACAGGGCATGATTCGTGTATGTACGGACTTCCGTGATTTGAACAAGGCCTGTTCAAATGATAATTTTCCCACACCATTCATTGACTATATAATGGATGAATGTGCAAGTTGTGAGGCCTTTTCTTTCATGGATGGTTTTTCGAGATATAATCAGATACAAATCAAGCCCGAAGACCAACACAAAACTGCATTCATTTGTCCATGGGGTACATTTGCCTATCGTAAGATGCATTTTGGTCTCAAAAATGCTGGAGCTACCTTCCAACGGGCCATGTATTTTGATTTCCATGATCTCAAGCATATAGTCGAGGCCTATTTAGATAATTTAGCATCTCGATCTCGCAAGAGAACGGATCATCCTACACACCTTCGACTTATCTTTGAGCGATGTCGCTACTTCCAGATTCACTTGAATCCAAAAAAATGCAACTTTTGCATAACATCAGGACATTTGTTAGTTTTCATAGTGTCAACAATAGGGATCATGGTCGATCCTTTGAAGGTTGAGGCAATAGTTCAGTTTCCTCCCCCATGCACAATCCTTCGACTTCAGAGTCTACAAGGCAAGGCAAACTTTTTGAGGTGTTTCATCGCCAACTATGTGGAGATCACGAAGGGCTTTATGCGATTACGAAATAAATACGTTCCTTTTCATTGGGACGATGCCGCTCAATGCTCCTTCAAAGCATTGAAACATGCCCTCACAACTGCCCCTATGCTTCGGTCACCCAACTATTAAAAATATTTCTTATTATACTTGGCTATAGCAGAGTCAACCATTGACATGGTATTAGTTCAAGAAGATGATTTTCTCTCAGAATATGTGATCTATTACCTGATTCAAGGCCTCGTCAGACTGGAACTCAATTATTCTCATATCGAAAAACTTGCATTGGCAACAGTCCATGTTGTTCAATGGTTCTGTCATTATGTTCTATTTCAAAAGACCACCGTCATTGCCATTGTGAATTTTTTTCAATACGTGTTGACACGATAGGTAATAGGTGGAAAGATCAGTAGATGGATAGTCATTCTCTAGGAATTTGACTTAGATTTCATTTTGGTGAAATCCAAAAAGTCACTGGTCTTCGCAGAACTTATTTCAGAACTTCCGTTTGAGTCAAGTGATGTTGTGCCCGAAGAATCACCTATTCGAGGAGATATGTTTTTGATATCATCTTCGGACCCCTAGTATGGAGATATTCTAGTCTATATCTAGAGTTTGAAGTGCCCCACCTCTGCTTCTTGTGATGAACGTCACTGTATACGTCATCAGGCCAAGAATTATCTCATCCTCGAGGACACTCTCTATCTTCGAGGGGTACATTGCGTTCTTCGCCGATGCATCACTCATGAAGAAGTGGAACTCGTGCTTAACGATTTCCATACTAGAGCATGTGGCGGTCATTTGTCCAGGTTGGCAACAGGCTAAAATATTTTACAAGTTGATTACTTCTGGCCAACACTAATCAAAGATTGTATCGAATCGGTCAAGAAGTGTCACCCATGTCAGATCTTCTCTCGAAAGATGAGGGCACATCCCGCTCGCATGTTTCCTTTCATCATAGTTGGTCCCTTCACCAAGTGGGGAATTGATTACATTACATGCAACCCTTCTTCAGCAAGGGGGCACTGTTATATCATTGTAGTTGTAGACTACTTTACAAAGTGGGTCGAAGCTATGTCAATGTTTAAAGATGATGGAGAGACTGCAACTCTATTTTTGTTCAACTAGATAATCGCAAGGTTCGATGTCCCGAGAGAGATTGTCACTGACCATGGCAGTCACTTTCAGAACCAAATAATGACTGAATTAACATCAAAGCTTGGATTGTGGCAAGAACATTTGTCACCCTACTACCCCAAAGCAAATGGTCAGGTGAAAGCTATAAATAAATCTCTTAAGACCATCCTACAACGAACGATCAAATAGGCCAAGTAAAATTGGCATTTGATGTTATACTCGACATTATGGGCTTACTGAACCTCTGTTAAGATTGCAACCGGTTTCTCACCTTTTCAAATTGTTTACGGGCTGGACACAGTCTTGCCTATAGAATGTCAGATCCCGTCCCTAAAATTGGCAGTACAGTTATTGCTAGACACTTCTCCACTTGAAGAATGGTTATTATACCTTGAGCGGTTCAATGAGCAGCGTCATGATGCGGCCCTGGCCAACGAGGCTCACAAACAAAAAGTCAAGTGTCAGTATGATCAGTCCGTTTGTCCTCATATTTTCTCCGAGGACAACCTTGTTCTGGTCTATGACCAAGATAAGGACCCCCTGGGGGCAGGCAAATTCAAACCCATGTGGTTTGGACCTTTCATCATAAAAGAGGTTCTAAAAAGGGGCACTTATTGTGTGGTGGACTTTGAAGGAAATGCTTTGGTGGAGCCTATAAATGGTCTCTACCTCAAGAAGTATTACTCATAGGTAGGTCACCTTGGATAACTTTTTGTTACATATGTATAGTCTTTGTACTATTACTTTTTGGTTTCTTTAAGTATTATGGATGTGTTGTTTTTTAAGTTATATTTTGTCACTACGACATATATCAAGTGAATTAGAGGTGTTCATTGGGCATGCAGATGGTGCTAGCCGACACACTCGGAGGCTTGCCTCCGCAGCTTGGGTAATTTTTACACCTCAGGGCCAGTTATTATCTTCAGGAGGTATATGTTTAGGTAACACCACAAACAATGTCGCCGAGTACAGTGCAATTATTGAGTTGCTTTGTGACGCCCTGCCATTTGGTATCTCTCATCTCCGGGTCTATTTAGACACTCAGTTGGTTGTGTCTCAGTTAAATAGAGTCTACCGTGTTCATGGTCCGACTTTACGTCAACGATTCCTTAGGGTACGTCTCTTAGAATGAAGCTTTGATTATATTACATATTTTCATGTTCCAAGGAGATTACACCAAGTTACATATACTCTAGCTAATCGAATTTTAGACTGGCATCTCACACACATATAAAAAGACATACATATAAACATGTAAATACATTTTTAAAGGAAAATATCATCCATAAGACACAAAAAGACATAAAAATCTATATATAATATCATAATCATCATAGTACATAGGTGGACGCAAGCGCCTAAAAAAATATGACCAGTAACGAGTCATGGGGCTTATGCACTCAAATAATATATACAAGTAGAGCTATTGGTAGGTGAAAATTCTAGACTAACTAAGGTCAGGGCTTGTGGGCCCTGTTGTAATAATCAACAGTGTTTTCCAAACGCCGGAACAGTTGGACCCACGTCCATGGTGCCCCCACCACATGAGGCTACATAGATGGTGGCAAATCCTTAATCTCTACCATGGGGATGGTGCGAGTGAGCGAGGTAAAATTTTGGTCAAATTGTCTCAAAACCCTCTCAGACTCATCGACTAGAAGCTCTCCTGCTGCTGCTCATCCCCCTGCCGCGGTAGGTGTGGCCCCTAGTTGAGGACGACACCTGTTCCTCGCATAATCTGCAGGTCGCACTAGTCCCACATCTACACACAATAGACACATATATGTCAAATAATCTGGTATAAAATCTGATATATATAAAAACAACATAAAAATTATATATGTTTCACAAAAAAAAAATAAAAAAAAATGATGCAAACTTACCCATCTCGCCTCGCTCCTCACCTGGAGGTACAAGGATCTCAGGATCTCTCGAGAAATCAATCCCAACATAAGGATAATCCTCTATGATTGGGATATACCGTGACAACCAAGAAAAAAAGTCATCATCGAAGGACTCATTGGTCCTTCCACCATCCTGTCATGGTAGCAATGCTGCCCATCTGCAAACCGCAAGAAGAGAGGCTTGATGTCCTCGTACCACCACTCGAGAACTGAAACTAGGAACTCTTTCAAAGAAGAAAGATCATAAAATCGTTCCTAACTTGAAGTTCCTCTGCATCCGCAACCGACAATCTGTCAGCTGCCTTTACATACAATCTAACAGTGTGGTGATCCATTCAAATATCTGTGCATTTAAGCACTGGACTGCATAGTTCATCTATGCACGGGACACCTGATGTAGAGCTATAGAACCAGTCATCCACCCAATAAGTAACACAATCGCCTGCAGTGGTAAAACAATGATCTTGTTTATTGGCACCTGCAAGCTCGATCGGTCTGTACCTGCCTCACAATAGAGTCCTATCAATTTCGATATATTGTGAGGCCCAGAAAGAAATGTCTGGAAATTGACTGGTTCACCTCTCCTGGAGAGGCCAGTCAAAAAGTATATATCCTCTGTAGTGGGTACCAACCACTTCTCCTCTAACATAAAAGCTTCTGCGTTAGGGTGCCAATATTCAACCAAGGCATTCAATATCCTAGGTTGTTCTCTCATAAAAAGATACGGAAAAAACTTGAGCAATCAACATTGCATTAATGTCGTCATAGCATTAGGGTCTTCCCCAACTAGGGCGCTAATATCTTCATGCTCTCGTTCTCTCCAGTGCACATACATCCTAGACATGGGAATTTTTTTAGAGGATTAGGCCTTTCTTTTTAAACCTTTTTGCACTCATTGGAGGGTCCATGCGGGCTATTGTGATGACAGTCGCGTGTACACACGCTCTGACATCAGACAGAGTGAGTGTACACGCGGGCTGTCATAAGACAACCTGTGTGGACCTAGGGTCGACCTTTTAAAGGTTGATTCCCCCCAAAAAAACCAAATTAAATGCATATGTAAAGAATTAAAAGGAAAAAGGAGGTAGTTTATACTTACTTGGTCCAGAAGGATGGTCGTTTCATCCACTGTAGCTCCCAGAATCACCACTTTACCAAAGGGGTTTTTTTGCTCCAGAGTCAATTTCCAAATCAACAATGGTGATAATGAGCTGCTAATGTCTATTTATAGACTTTTTAGCCCTTTTTTGTCACTTTTTTGGCCCCCCTTATCATTTTCTCTAAATTGAAAACCATTTAGAGTGATTCAAGAGTTTCTATGGAAAGTTACGTTTAGGTATCAGGACATTTTTTGGAGTTTTGGGGCACTTTTGATGGTCCATGGGTAAAAATATAAGATGGTCAACTTGAGCATATAAGTTAGGTTTCCACCCCTACTTTTGTATCTCGTTGTCTTTATCCCTTTGCCATAGGATCGATCCCACCAGGTTGCAACACAGAACCACCATTGCTTCTTTAGAAGTGTTTTGATTTGGTGGTAGATCTTACCGGAACATGGATGCCCTAGGTAGATCCTGGTTGCATTATGGTGTCCATGCTGTCACTAATGACTGTAGGCTCTGGAGTCCTTTTAGTTTTGCCTGATTACAAGTTTGAGCCTCATTTGCATGACTCCTTATCACTCTTAACCTCACTCTCGGGACTCCCAAAACATAACGGGTCTTCTTTTAAGTCATTTTCAGACCCTCTAAACATGAAAAGATTGTCGAGCGATCTTGTGGCCTTTCACGCTCGTTAAACTGAAATTTGAAGTCATGTCTATCCGATGATAGTTTACCCCTTTTCCGGTCCGGACGGTCAACTGTACGAACAAAGGTATACTCTAGAGGCTTTGGATCCCTAGAAGAGTATTCTCAGGTATAATTTTAACCCTTTTTCGGGCCCGAGGGACTAAATTTACGAAAAAGGAATCCCCACAGAGTCTATAGTTAAGCTCTTTTCAGACTCCCTAAAATTGAAAAGATCATCGAGTGACCTTATTCTTTCACACTCGTTAAAATGGTCCAGAAGAACATTCCTGACAGAGTCCATAGTTAAGCTTTTTTCAGACTCCTTAAAAATGAAAAATTTGCCGAGTGATGTTGTCTTTATCACACTCGTTAAAATGGTTTTGAATAGACGTCTTTTCGGTGCTAATTTACCCCTTTTTCGAACCGACTAGACTATCTTCAAAAAATGTACCACAATGGAGTCTCCTTTTACGTTTTTTCAGACTCTCTAAATATGAAAAACCGTCGATCTTACCTTCTCTGGGCTCGTAAAACTTACATCAAAGGACGTTACCATTGTGTTTTTTATTAATCGCATTTTCATACCTGCGTCTTTGGTCTAATGTCGACTCTATGTTGCTCTCAAGTGAACCATCTCAAGCATGCCTTCTATGCAAGCCCTGTAGCACTTCGCCTCTGCATCTTGACACCTTTGGCCCCATGAGAGATTTTTCTTAAGTGTCCTTGCTTTGAACATCAGTCTTGTCCTTGCGCCTTGAACTCGTATGTTTGCGACATTCACTCCTCCTTTGTAACGTAACATTCTTTTATTCTTTTTTCAAAATTATTGAAAAAGACAAAAAAATCAAATATACCCCAAAAAGAGGAAGGGAAAAGTATTTTCTTTGTATTGGCAACACAATGAGTCTCCCTTGGATAAAGCACATATTTCCGTTTGTTCGTCAAACCCTGGGATTTAATATGACCTTAGGAAGCTGTTCCCGCTACATTAAGTTGTGTCCTCCTCCGTTTGGTTATTCTTTCAAACATATGGAGAGTTTGCACTGCCTCCTACCTCGTAAACTTATGTTAATGCCATGCTGCCTGAGTTTCGTCTTTTGTCATGCTATTATCCAAGGGAATTTTTTCTAAGCTTGAGTCAACCCCTCTGCAGTTTGTCTCTTGCCCTCATGCCCAGCCATCCCGAAAGTCCAATCAAGTATTTGTTTGAGATCACTGAAGCCTTCAGTATGATCATCAAGATTCTCTAGTCCATGACCGACGAGTTGTCGAAGACCTCTGGGTAGTGAAGTCGTACACTCATATTACACTCCTACCTGAGTTTGAAGATTTTGAAGTTGTTGCTCAAGCTCTAAAGACCTCATCTCCAACCATTAGGCTTTATCAACTTCTAGAACATGGATACTATACATGTATATCTTTTTGATTTCGAGATGTAGATCCATTGTGTATTACTCATGGCTACACTTTATATAGTTATATGACATGAATCTACAATGTATTTGATTGGTATCCATGATTTTATTTCATCCCGAGCATGGGTATGCCCGCCTCGGTGAGACAATTATTATTTTGTAGATGACACCTCCTGATTTCTGGTCCCTGGGCTCACTTGTTTGGAATGTTGGTGAAGATTGTTAATGTATTTCAGCCATCAGATGCTCTTCTGACCTCACACATTAGGGTGCATCTATTATAACCCTAATTTGCACCAGACATGTTTACCTGGCATCAAGCCATCTCAGATTCCTTCTTTGCCAAAACACTACTGAACAAATCTTCTTAAAAACCCCTTTTATAAAGGCCCACACGCCCTGCTCCATTACTTCACATGTGTACATGCTAGCTGACCCAAGACAACCCGTGTGTACCTACAAAAGCACGAAAAAAAGAAAGTTTCTGATGGAACACACAGCTTTGGGTAAGTTAAGTAAACCTTTCGGCCATGCATGGATGATCATTCGACAAAATACCTAGCTCCTTCTAACCTATAAAAGAAGGGGTATGAGTCCCATTTGAAAGGAGGAAAATCATAGTAAAGAAACTATACCCAATTGAGCATTCCCTTTGTCCCAACCTTTAGCCATCCTTGTGCAAAGATAAGTATAGAGCAAAGTAGTTGGAAGATAGTGGATGAAGAGCCCAGGACCAGGATCAAGGAGTAGTAGCCGACTTTATCATTGTAAGGTATCATTGTGAAGTTAATAAAATAATTGCTTTTCCCGTCCTACCATATGAGATTGCCATTATTTGAATATTGATTGCACGATTGATTAAATCTCTAACCCATTAGTTCATAGATCAAATGCATGTGGATTTGTTTGTTTGTCTTTTTTGAATGCAGGTCAACATTGGGAGGAGAGTTGTAGACAAAGAACGACCAAGCACGAAAAGGGATCAACATCAAACATGAAAAATAAGGTACACCAACTTAATCTCTTGAGCCTTGTATTTACATATGAGTAATGGGGGTTTAGGCATGGGATGATGGTAAGAAGTAAGTTTAGGTCATTTCTACATGCATGATAAAAACCATTAATGCTAGTCCGTAGGAGGTATTTCCTACAGGATTTCCCACCCACAACACCCTGGCAATGATGCCAAAAGATGTTAGCACTAGAAGTTGTTCCTAGACTTCTTTAAGAACAAGCCTAGCACACCTTGTTTCAAAATGTTCAATAAGGGTGTAGATTTTAAAATGTTTGAGAGTGGTAGGATCAAATATGAAGTCTTGTGATTAGGATATTTGTGCCTACTTTCTATATTCAACAGATCTAGTTAATAAAACCTATATCATAAAAATGAGATAGTAGGATGTGATGAAGAAATTTGAGAAACAAAATTGTAAGATAATAAAAAAATGTCATGGTCTTCAATATGTCTAACAGTAGAGGAATAATTCAACATTAATAAAATATTTCTAAACATGAATTAAAGACTCAAATATCTCTATGAAAAAAGTTACAACATACCCTACACAACAACCTTCTCAATGCAGAAAAATGTGCTTATACTCGATAACAACATAGCCTATTCAAGCAAAGGAACAAGAAAATATAATTTACACAGAATTAGAGAACAAATTGACCATTGAATTTATTTGCAGCTGATATTTTTACAAATATGTCTCGTGAACAAAAATATTTTTAAAATAATATATCAAGTTTCCATCCCTAGCTCTCCCTCAGTCCCTGAGACTGAATCCTCTCTCCTCTTACATAAGATTTTCCATAAGCTTTATAGATCTATGATATAGAAACTAGATCCAAAAATATTGGATATGATCTACTCAAAATAGACATAGATGACACCTCCTAGGGTCAAATTTGCACTTAGTCATATCAACAAGAATACCAAAAATATGAAAAATCAGTCCCATACCTAAAATCTAGGGTTTGACATTTAAAGCATTAAATATATTCAAATCAAATCACATATTTGAGAATATTTAGAAAAAATATCTTCCTTGAACATCCATGTGTCTTCCTGACTTGACAACTCATCTTGGAATGCGTGGAATCGAACTAAAGGCTAATTGTCCCATTTCATAACATATGGTGAATTACTGAAAAATGAGTTGTAAAGATCTACTTGTATCTCCCAAACCATGAGACTTGTGTAAAAAATGAGGGAGGTTTTTGTATATGATCTTGTTCTTGAGAAAATACTCTTTCATTTTTTCAAAATAAGTTTCCTTCGCCTCGTAATATGTGTCAAAAGAAAATGACTAAAACAGAAAAATTCATGTATATCAAATCTGAAAAATGAGTTATAAAGATCTACTTGTATCTCCCAAACCATGACACTCTTATACACAATGAGGGAGGTTTTTTGAGATGAGTTTGTTATTGATAAAAACCTCTTTCATTTTTTCAAAATACCTGTCCATATGGTCATAGTATGAGTTTGAAATTGACTCAAAAAATAGTCATTTCTAGAAAATCCCCTATTTTCTGTGTGGAGAGTTGCGGGAACTTTCTGTAGCAACATACAAAAAACTAGTTTTACACGTTTTCAAATCCTTTCCTTGCCCAAGTTACAACTGATCATAACAAAAAGAGGAATGACACCTTAGATACAAGAAACAAAAAATGTTTCTTTCATTATCCATAATTTTCAGTCATAGTTTAGGATTTGTATTGGAGGTGGAATTCTTAAGAAGAAAGATCTTCTTGAAACACTGATGTAACTACTTCTTCCAACAAATCCAAACTATTCCTTCTGGTCTCCTAGGATTGATAACGCGTTTGCATTCTTGTGGGCTTATCTCCTTCAGATATGATCGCAGGGTTTGGGCACTTCTTATTCTTTTTACCCTGTTTTCTTTTAGCAACTCTGTCTTTTCCCGTAGGAGTCTTTTTATTTACTGCCATACCTTCCTTCTTAACTGTCACAACCAGAAATCTAGACTCTTTGATGCAGAAAAAGGATGTGTCTATTGTGCAATGAGAAAGATATGGGATTTGCTAGCTCTGTGGATGAAAATTAAAATTGATCGGCTAGAGTAGTAACGAATAATGCGCCAGATTTTAAGAGAACGGATTTGAAAAAAACCCCATCCACATGACATCTTGGACAACAGACACGTACAGTTGAAAATACCTCACTTTCGCATGATGTGACTGTCTATTGGGTAATTGCTAACTGTTTTGAATCTTCATTCATTCTTGTAGGACAATCCACAACTTCCAAGTCTCCCAATGGTGCTTGAAATGATCACAATTAGGGACATGTGGAAGTTCCTGTAACGCTCAACAAGATTTGTCCTTTTACATTCTTATATGGATTTGACTTGAATCAACAACTTACTAACTTTGATAATCATGAAGCATAAATCATGATATAACATATAGCGCAAATAAAAATATTTAAAGCTAATGATGTCATCAAACAATCATACAAACATGTGTATAATTTCTTCTATCCCCTTTTTACAAGGCTAAGTATCCCTCATTTCTCTCAACTTAATACTAATTTGACCCCCTAATAAGATTTTAAACCCTTAATCAAACTAATGATTAGGATTTATAGCTTATACACAAATTTTGAAATGTATAAACTAAGAGATGAGACTTAGTAGAACAAAATAGGTGATAACACCTCCAACCCTGGCATAGAATAAATAGGCATAAAAAACCATAAACCATTTATCATTTATGATTTTCCAATTCTACATGCTAGAAAACACCAACAAATAATTAGTTAAATATAGTTGCTTAACATTGATTTGTTGGTGGTGCTTTTCATTTATTACCCTACCACTAGTCAACATTTATTCCCTACGATTTCTTTATGTAAGGTTTTCATTGCAAAGCTCCTCGCATCCTGGATGCCACTGAATACCACTGAATAATCTTTGGGAGTAAGGTTTTCATTGCAAAGATGCTAGCATCCTGGATGCCACCTGAATTTTCCATCATGTCCAAGCTATGGAATATCATAGTGTTGTTCGGATGTTCCAGGACCATAAAGAGCCATGGTGCCCTCGATATCATCACAGGAAAGATGACTAAACATGATGGAGCAACTGAATGTGGAATGGTCCAAACCTATCAAATGCCCGATCTTATGAAGTGCTACACTTTCAAGATCCACTGCGGACTTATCATCCATCGCTAAATTCCACTCACCATCTTTTGAACGGTTAAAGCTGGCCCGGAATATGAATTTGAAGAGAACCATAGCCCCATTCCTTCCTTCGCTTATTTTCCACTTTTAAACTCTTGCAAATATACATAGTGTAGATAAGAATTCTTCATTTCATGTTTCGTGTTTGGGGAGAAGCTGCGGAGGCAATTTATGTACGTACAGTGGTGGAAACAATTCCCTCCAAACTTTTAAAAATAATATTTATGTACGCACAATGGTGGTGGATCCGGATAATCTTTAGTAACATTCATCCTAGAAGCATTCATCTTAAATAACATTCATCCGGATAATCTTTAGTAGTCAGGTTTTCATTGCAAGGTTGCTCGCATTGTGGATTACCCATATCTACCATTTGGTTACATGGATCCGGAATGTTGAAAATAAAACACAAACCCCATCCTGGTACTATCGAACTCTGCGGGTCCCAATGCAGAGCTTCGGCCTGGAATATTAGGAGAATTGCAGCTTGTTGTGTCCAAACTCTTCCCATGGTCACCCATGAGGCCCTGGCCACTCTTCAGACGATAAATAAAGGTATTGGTCCCTTGACAGTAGAGCACAAGATATAAATAAACAACCAATATCACCAGGGATTCGATCTCGAATGCTTAATTTCTACGTTGCTCTCTTTCGTGATTACAACAATTTGTTGCAGAGAAAATGAGTTGGATGTCACCTGCGATTACAACAGATTACGCCCACCCTTTCTCTTTCTGCTGAACTGGTTTTATAAACGAATTTTGCCGTCCGCCTAAATCGTAACAAACCTCTTCCATGTTTTTTTTGGCAACATATCTATAACATTGGTACGACTCCATGCGAACACCCGCATTCTTTGTGTCATATACTTTGTGTGATGGTTAATATTCACATTATTTGTGATACAGTTAACACAGACACATTCTTGATGTGATGTTCAGTACTCATATTTTTCACTCACATCCTTTGCGTGATGGTAACGATCACAGTCTTTGTGGTACGATCAACACTCACATCCTTTGCGTGATGGTCGACACTCAATATTCTTTGTGGAATGGCCTGCATTCATTCTGGAGATATGTCATACATCTCTCACAACAAGGCACGGCTAATCAAATAAGAAGCATCCATTCATCGTGTTCTACAAATGCATCTCCGCTCTCACTTTAGTTTATCATAATCAATCATCTTCGATTATTATAGTTTACCCAATAAGAAGATATATGCGGATTTTATTTATCATCTTCAATTATTATGACAATAAATTACTTTTGAAAAATATTTAAAAAATTAATAAATACTAAGATAAGAAAAGTATTACTTTCAAGCTAATACATCATACCATAGTTCAATTGTATTTTCAACCATAATTATCCAAATATATGGAATATCAACATTTTGTATATGTAAAGATCTATGGCCATGTATTTATTAATGCATTAAGTTGTATATGTAAAGATCTATGGCCATGGGCACAGAGCGGAGAGCGGCGAGCGGCGAGCGGCAATTTTAGGGTTTGAGAGTCGTTTCTAGGTTTTCGTATGGGGGCTCTGCGGCTAGGTCTTGCTAGCCGCATCCCTGGTTTTCGGTTGGTGTCGGGGGGGTTCGGGGAGGCTGCGCTGCAGGCCGGGATGGAGCTCCTGCTTAGAGGCTTCGTTTGGCGTCGGGTTTGGTTCTGGGCGGCGGCGCTGTAGGCACCGGGATGGTGTTCCTCCCTTTGGGCGCGGTCCTGTCGGAGTGATGCGGCCGACTCTGTTGCTGGATTTTCGACTGGAGGCCTGTAAGGCGGCTCTTCGGAAAGTCATTTTCGGTGGGTCTTGACACGGAGGCGGTGGAGACGTTTGGCAGCTGCGTGTGCTCCCGTGTGGTGCGCCATTGTTGGGCGCTTGGGTTCTGGTTTGCTGTCGGCGTCCCCTTTTTCCCATCTGCTGCTGTTGGGGTCCGCGTGGGTCCGTGGGGCTGTTCACTTCGGTGCCATCCTTCCCTTAGCCATCCTCGGAGGGGTTTTTTGGTTCGGCGGTGGTGGTGTTTCGTTGGGCTGCTGTGACGGCTCCTGCGTGGAGCGCCTTGTTGGGCGCTTGGGGCCTCACTGTTAGTCGGCGTTGTTTTTTCTCCGGGGTTTATTGCCTTGGTTTTTTGGGTCTCTTTGCTCACAGCCTGCGTGCTGGGGTTTTTGTTTTTATTGGGTTGTGGTGTCTTGTATGCCTTTGTGCATGGATGTTGGAGCTGCACTGATATGGTCACAGCTTGTTGCTGGCTTTGTAAACGAATTTATACTCTATATAAATTTGAGTTAATTTTCTCTTGGAAAAAAAGTTGCACTCCACATTTTGAAGTGTGATTTGGATTTTTATTGAAGGTTTTATTAGCTATATTAGATCTTATTCCCAAAGAAATGATAGGGAAGGAAATCCTTGCACATAGGAAAATAATAAGGTTTGTTGAACACATCCATCAAATTGATGATGAAGTTTGATAAAATTTACAAAAAATTCAAGGGAGGTAAGGGGCTAGATATGATCAACATGCTATAGACCATCAATTTTACATAGGACAAATAATCTAGATTTACCTTCAAAAGAAGCACTTTAGGGACAAAGACAAGAATATCAATATGCTCAGGTATGGTGCTGGTGGCAATGGAAATGACAACGTTGATGGTGGTGGTAGTGGAAACGATGACGTTGGTGGTGATGGTGGTGTGTTGGGTGTTGAGCAACCTAAGCAGTGAAAACATGGTGAGATAACGATAATTCCTAAGTGACATTTGAGACATACATGATGTTAACACCCTTTGTCATCCATTATTAGTGAACCATATGGTTTGAATTCCATATCTTAGTAAATTGTTTGGCTCCTCCCTTTAAGATGAAAAACTTGAGGGAAAATGTCATATCCCAAACATCATAATCAATATTACCATTGTGAAAATAATATTCATCTTCCTTACCAACATATATAACATCAGATCTAAAATATCATTTTCTTTTTTCTTTTATGTTTTCTTGTTGTTACACAAATTTGCCTAAAAGATTGGATATACTATCTTAACTTTATACACAATTTTTATAGTTACTAAATGTAACAAGGGATGATACAAAGACGCAAGTCCCTATTTTAAGTCGAGATAATTTGAGAAAAAATATCTTATTTTTATACAAAATTTTGATAGTTGCTAAATGTAACAAGGGATGCTACAAAGCCACAAGTCCCTATCTTAAGTCGAGATAATTTGAGGAAAAACATAATTACTATGGCATAAAGATGCATTGTTTATAGAGGAAACAAAAAACAACTATTTTTTCAATGTGAGAGGGGGGGATATAGTGTTTTGGTTGACTACTTATTTGTATTATATATACGAAGCACAGGGAAGTGAAGAAATAGTGAAGCACATGAAAGTTAAGAATTAGCGAGAGAAGGATTTGAGTGAGGTATTGGAAATGACGGGTTAGTTAGTCTGCACTATTATTGCATTATGTAAACCCACTCTAAAGATATACAATTTTGCTTAATTAATAAGGATTTTAACCTTTGACAATTAAATTTTGACCTTAAAAAATGATAATGTTCTAATGTTATTCTCATTTTGTTGAGTATTATTAAGTAAAAAAATAAATAATTAAGGGGTGAAATCACAGAGGTGGGTAACACTTTCATGACAATCTGATCTCCAAAATTCCGAAAAACATTTTTTCGGCCGAAACTTGGAACGTCAAATCGAACGGTACAGTGACGAGACCCTCGATTTGTGTGTAAAAAATTTAGTTGGACGATTTTTTTTCCATCCGACAATATGTTTTCAGCCAAAAGATATTCCAACCGAAACATTCTTTCGGCTGAACAATCTTTCGGCAGAAAAATGGTTTATATATCAACCACACATCATTATTGTAATGGTTTTCTAAGCTCTTTGTGTTTGTGATATTGAGTGATTGTGAGCTTGTGTTGGCATGAACATTGGGTTGGCATAGAGGTTGTGTTGGTAGGTGTTCCTGCGGGCAGTCAGGCTGTTGTGTTGGCGGGCGGTCGACGAGCCGAGCTTCAGGTAATTTTCATTGTAAATTTTAATTTTAATTTTTAATTTTTAATTTGTAATTTCAAATTTAATTTTTATTTTTAAATTAAAATTTAGTTTATGTGGTGGCCACTGTGGCCAAGCCGTGGGCACGTCAATGGCTTGGCCATAGGGCTGGGCTTCTGCGACCAAGTCACAGTCCATTGGACTGTGACTTGGCTGCGGGGGGCCAACCCTGTGGCCAAGCCATGGGCACGCCAATGATTTGGCTATAGGGCTGGGGCCCCGCGACCAAGTCGTAGTCCAGTGGACTGTGACTTGGCCATGGGGGGCCAAACCTGTGGCCAAGCCGTGGCCTCGCCAATGGCTTGGCCATAGGGTTGGCACCCCACGACCAAGTCACAGTCTACTGGACTGTGACATGGACTGTGACTTGGTCGCCGGGGCCCAACCCTGTGGCCAAGCTGTGGGCACACCAACGACTTGGCCATAGGGCTACCCCCCATGACCGAGTCACAGTCCACTGGAATGTGACTTGGCTGCGGGGACCCAACACTGTGGCCAAGCCGTGGGCACGCCAACGACTTGTCCATAAGACTGGCCCCTCGCGGCCAAGTCACAGTTCACTGGGTTGGGCCCCCTCGACCAAGTCACAGTATCATGTACTTAAATTATAAGATTTCATTTATATTTTATAAGATTAAATGGAGTTTTTATCATGTACTTAATTTATTAGATTTCGTTTATGTTTTATAAGATTTTATGTATATTGGTTGGTTTTAATGAAAGTATTGTTCGTTTTTTTGTTCCCAAAAGTACAATGTTACTTAGTATATGCAAATTCATGATATAAATTTTTTATTAGGTAGTTAATTTTTAACATATACACATTCTATTATTTAAATTTAAAGGTAGGTTTTTTATTTAACACATTGTACTTTTTTTTATGACTTTTTGTTGAAAAAAAATAAATTATTTATTACACCATAGTCATAGTCATTATAAGTGGAAAATAAAGAGAAGTTATAAAATGTTATATAAGTTTTTCTATATTTTATACAAATTAATTAGAATTATAAATCAATA
>JZKD02S2067896.1:1190414-1210145 GCA_000966675.3 Picea glauca | reverse complement strand
GGGGGTAAGCAATTAAAATGATTTATAAAAATATTTTGGGATAAAATTTTAAAAGGGGAAATAATTGTTTTACTATATTATGCTAATTAGAATTTATTGATTAAAAAGAAAAAGGGAAAAAGGGAAAAAGGGTAAGTTTCTGGACATGCCTTTTTGATTTTAAATAAAAAGGGGAAATAGGGAAATTTAAAATAATTAGGAAACTAGGAAAAGCGGGAAACACAAAAAGAAAGGGGAAACACAAGGAAAAATAAGATAGTCTAATTTAGCAAGGTATCTAGCATTTAAGAACTTTCTAATTTAAACTCAACTAGTAATTTAATAAGGGGGAAAGTCATTAAAACTTGTAAGGGGATATGGGGACACCTAGGAGCGATTCTAGGAGTGCCTTTAGGTGAGTGAGGGAAATATGAGTAATTAATTAATTAATTAATGAAATTAATTTATGGAGGAATGAAGGGGATGGGTGACACTTGTACGGGGAGTATTATTATGAATTAAATTAATGAACAATGAATTAAAATGGGTTTTGGGAAAGTTTTTGACTTCGAAACTCTATATAATGGAGGGAGGAGAAGGATGATAGATCTCTTTTGTTTTCCGTAACGTTACATTGTAGAAATATATACTTGAATGACTTAGCTTGTGGGAGTTGGGATACCCAGCTCGATGAGGAGTGGTAGCTTGGCCTTGCGAGGCGAGCCGGTAGCTAGTTGATTCTCTCGTTAGTGTGCGTGGCCCCTTTGTAGCTTGGGAGGATAAGAGGGAAGAAGACCACCCCTAGCGTTGGTTGGGAGGTATCGTTGAAGTCTCATTGATCGAAAAGTGGGAGTTGCATGGAGTGCGTGGGACATCAACTCAGAGTGGGCGATTGGGCAACGATACGCTTCGTTTATTTTAGCGTGGTAGATTGTTAGTATGATTTATGCTTTCAGTTCTATATGCCTAATCAAATAAAGAATATGATAGTCTTAGCATTCTAGTTGATGAATGAAATTTTCCCATAGCCTTATCTTGATGTTGAATTATTTCCCATGGCATTTTATCCTTGCATGTCTTGACCCTCTTGAGGTTTATCGATTGCAATGATTGCGGTTTATTTTTTCCTTCATCCCTAGCTCATTAGTCTGCGCCTAAGTAGTCGGCTAGGAGCCTGATCTACGATCATCGCTACGATGTTAATAAACCTATGGATCTCAACACCCTACTTTTTTGTGCATGGATGATGAGTAAAGGATGTTCCTGTCAGCCATCTACCTCTGTTTTTCGTCCTTGGATGATTGTTGGTCTTGCGCCCTGATGTGTTTAATTAACCTTGCAAAATTTGATTGATGACAAAGTTTTATTTAAACTCGACATTTTTTTATATCTTGTTGTTAACTCGTTTTACACCTCATTTTTATATCTTGTTGGATATTTCCGGCGTTTTTATATCTTGTTTTGTTTGCCTGGCAATTGCTACTTCTTCGGCTGCACTTCGTTGACTTGGGGGTGAAATTTGCCTGGAAAACCTTTTTACTTTTGGTTAGTTGTTTGGATTGCCAGGTGCTTGACAAAGCTACACGCTTCTCATTCTAGACAACCAGTGTGTATTGGTTAAGAATAATTTTACTTCTGGATGTTTTATTGAATGGTTAATCTAAGCGCATTAAGTTTTTGGATGTTTTAACCTCAGTGAATTTTTGACTGTTTAAAGTCAACGATTTGATATATTGAAGGTTAATATCTTTGCGATTTTGACCAGTAGACCAACGTTTTTATCCTTGAGTTACAACGTCTTATTACTAAACTCACCATCATTTTTATCCCAGATTTTACAGTGCCTTCCCCGGTAATTTACCAGGAAGTTACCTTGTTTCAGTGATTGGAGTAACTCTTGTTAACTATTGCAAATTTTTAACTTGTGTAACAATGTTTCCCCCCTTATTATGTAGCATATATGGTTGATTGTGATTGCTATTGAGGGGACACGTTTTCCCTTAATTGTTGATTGATTTTTGCTGTTAATTGGACCGCAAATTTTTCTTTGGATGATTGACTGTGTTTGTTGCTGGAATGACCACGATTTGGACCACAAATTTTGCCTTAAATGATTGACTGTGTTTGTTGCTAGAATGACCACGATTTGGACTACGAATTTCTTTAAATGTTGACTATGTTAGTTGCGGGAATGACCACGAGTTTGCATTAATAGAGTGACTTCATTTTTCCGAACACCTCTGCGTCCCCACGTATTTTTTTTAACCTGGTGATTTTCCATTAATCCCTGCGGTCCTACTCTGCCATTCATATTTATTATCTTTGCGTATTCAAGGCGATTTTTGTCTAGAGGTGGCGAAAAATTACCTCTGCATCTTCGCATTTTTTTGCCAGCCTCGTCCCCCTTTTGTCTATAGTTGATTGCAGTTTGAATGCTTTGGAAACATTTGGGTGCTTAGTTGGATTCAACAATTTCTTTATCTTGTATTGTATAGCTCGATTTTGGTTGGGTTAAGTGATTGGTGTAAGGGATAATTCTATATAAAGCTATATTGTATTTTAGGAAGCCATTTATTTCATGACTGAAATTATGTTAGGCACACTCTTTATGATTACAGATAGCATGGATTTAGCAATTACCTTGAAGGAGATTTCCTTCATGTCTCACAACATCCTCACCTCGCTGTCAGCAAATTATGCATTAATTTTAAGGCAGGGGCATTTTTAAGGAAAAGTTAATTTTGTTTACTGTCAACTTGTTTCCTTTTACCTAACAACCTAATGTGTGATTGGCAGCTGGTAAAACTTTAATACTATTCTAGACAACGTGTTGGAAGTTAATTCGTTGTTAGCATTTTAATCACAAGCCTTGTAATTGATATCGTGAATGTTGTTATATATTGGTGTTGCTAATTTAAATTGTGTTAATGTTAGTTGATTTGTAATTAATGTTTAAATTGTAATTCTAGACTTGCGAATTAGATTGGTATTAAGGTTAATTTAAAATAGAAAATTATTAACTAGTAGTAGTTTGGACTTGCTAAATTTGGATATGGGATGAATGTTAAATGATATATAGTTATTGTCTAAAATTGTAATTTGACTTGCTAAATTAGAGTTGTATATCATGTTAAGTTGGGTTGGTAAATCACTGACTTTTGTAATTTAGACTGGTTAAATTAGCCTTGTATTTAAAGTTAAATTAGATTGTAGTTTTGACCAAATTAGACTTGATAAACGGTTGGGTGGTTGTCGAAGTCATGTATTGGTTTGTGTTCTTCCATTGTTGTCATCTTCTTGTGTCCCATCTACCTGTTGCATGGGGTATGGGTGTAGCCTTTTGGTCAGTCCTAGAACATCAGAGTTATCCAAAGTCCTTGGTCTAAATAGGATGAGTCGCGCCAAGGTTATAGTCACGTCTATCCCCTGGGGACGACATGATGCCCGATGAGGGGATCATTGCATGCCCTAAGGTATAGAGGTGAAGGATAACTTGGCCGAGGTTGGTGCCTTCCGTGTGGGCGTTGTTGGCTGATGTGAGCTGTTGTTAGCACTTAGGTTGTTACGCCTTCATACCTTTGGTTCGCGTGCCTTGATGTTATATCCTTTGGTCATCAAGGTTATTGCGTCAGGTTGGGGATGTTGTACCCTAGCTTGTAGGCGCGGTCTTGTTGTATCAGGCGGGCAATCGTTGCTATAATTTGATCTATACCTATTTCACCCCGCTGCTCGTTGTGCTAGTGCTTGAGTCGTCGTTGTCTATTGCCTGATCTTTTTGAGTTGTGTCGTCATCGTTAGGTTGGACCGTTAACTGTTGTTTGTTGTTGTGCTCTTGTCCTTCTTATAAAAGAAATAAAATAAATGTGCTTGCATGCGTCGCGTAAATTCATAATGCAGGGTTGTTACATTTGGTATTAGAGTAGGTTCAACCCGCGACTTGGGATCACTACGAATTTCATTGATATGATTTTGGTTATAATGTTTCTTATTGAGTTGAATTGTATTCGTGTAGGTAATCGTGGTTATAGGACGCGGCGGAGGCATACGACAGGGTGCCGCGGCGGAGGCATACGACAGGGTGCTAGGGGAGGAGGTGCGATGCCTTCAGTAGCATCCATGCATGAGGGGTCTGACCCCCAAGGATATGAACAAGTTGTCAGGCAGGAGCAGATATCGGTGGGTGATGTGGTTGGAATGATGAGGTATTTTCAGCGGATGTCTGAGGCACTGATCAACTGTTTGGACAAAGATGAGGCCAGGGAACTGGCACCCCCTGAGGGTCCACCGTGTGCTCCAGTTGGTACTAGTAGCATTCATCGTGAACTCGAGAAGGTCAAATTTCCTGAGTTCTTTGGTGCCCCAGACGATGCAGCCACCGAGGCATGGTTGGAGAATATGGCAATGTGCTTTTCACTTCGTGACTATACCTCCAACATGAAGGTCCGCATGGCGGTCTTTCAACTGAAGGGGAGTGCTCTTCTATGGTGGAATATTCTCCTACCATAGATGAACATGGCTGTTGAACACGTGTCATGGGAGCTGTTCGAGGAATGGTTCCGAGAGAGGTACCTATCAGAGAAATTCATTAAGCGTCAGCTCAATGAGTTCAACGCCTTACAATAGGGCGACCGTACGGTGTCTGAGTGCAAGGCCCATTTTATGGAGCTGCTCTAGTATGCTTCACATCTTAATATTGAGAAACTTAAGGCCAACAGGTTTGTGTTCGGCCTTAATCGTAGCATACATGAAAAGTTTAGGATTCTGATGCCTCAGACCTTGCATGATGCCATCAAGAAGGTCCTCATAGTAGAGGAGGATCTTATCAGCGGGGGTCAGAGTAGGAATCTAGCAAGACCAATAGGGAAGGTCTCATCTGGTGCGTAAAAACATCAGACACTAGCCAAACGTACGCTAGGATATCATGGCTTCCAGAGGGGATCCACTTTCACTACACCTCGATGACTGACACCTCAACAACAGACACCT
This sequence comes from Picea glauca, assembly GCA_000966675.3. Taxonomy (NCBI): domain Eukaryota; kingdom Viridiplantae; phylum Streptophyta; class Pinopsida; order Pinales; family Pinaceae; genus Picea; species Picea glauca. The sequence continues at coordinate 1,205,180 of JZKD02S2067896.1, read as the reverse complement.
TATCGAAGACGATAACATCAACAACAACGTTGACCGCAACAATAACAATTTAGGCCTGTTCAGTAGAATAGACTAGGATTCCAGGCTGGTGGGCTGTCATAGTCAACTTCGGGTACCAAGAGTACTGGATCGAATAAGGGGTGTTGGATGTGTGGGGAGCCACACTACCAGTGCGACTTCCCAGTGGAGAGGACTAGAGAATTTGAATCAGCTGGACCCACTACCGTGGGAGATTTGGGCAAGGCCCATCATATTCATGCAGCAATGAATAACCACCAGGAAAAGCACCAGTCGACTGTGCTCGAGACGTCAGGTATCATCGTTGACCAGACCCTTAGTATTTTGATAGATCCTGGTGCTACCGAGAGTTTCATTTCTGGTGCAGTGCTAAAAAGGATTAAGGTAAAGACAGTCGAACAGGACGATTTTAGCTTTGTAGAGATGGCTTTTGGAGCCAAACAGAAGGTTGGATGAAAGTTTACGGGTTGTATCCTTAACTTGGGAGAGTTTGTCACCAAGTCCAACCTGTACATCACGAGCTTAGGATCTTATGTCATCATGATCAGTATGGACTGGTTGGAATCGCATGAGGCGATACTCAACTGTAAGATGAAATGGTTGAGCTTGGTCAATGAGGAGGGAAAAAGATGCGTGATTGTAGGATGAAACCAGGGAGTTTCCCTGAGGTTCATCTCTTCCTTGTAGATACAAAAGAGCATGTGCAAGGGATGTAATATTTATGCGATCCTTGCATTAAACGAGAAGGGAGTAGCGAAAGGTCTAGAACACCTTTCTGTGGTGAGAGAGTATGCAGATGTCTTCCCAGAGGAGCTACCTGGGATGCTTCTAGAGAGGGAATTGGATTTTACTATAGAACTAAAATCGGGGACTGAATCGATAGAAAGAACGCCTTATCGGATGTCGACCCTGGATTTACAAGAGTTGAGAATGCAACTGAAGGAATTGCTAGACCTAGGACTGATACATCCAAGTGTGTCACTGTGGGGTGCGCCTGTTATTTTGATATGAAATAAGGATGGGTCATGGAGGCTCTGCATTGACTACCTTCAAATTAATAAGGCAGCGATCAAGAATCAGTATCCATTGCCGAGGATATATGATCTGTTTGATCAGATGAAGGGTGCGATGGTGTTCCCAAAGATTGATTTGTAATCAGGGTATCACCAATTGCAGATCAAGGAGGATGATGTCCCTAAGACTGCCTTTAAGTTGAGGTTTGGACATTATGAGTTTACTATTTTATCGTTTGGACTGACAAATGCCCCAGGGGTATTTATGAGTTTTATGAATGGGGTGTTCTGCGAGTACTTGGACAAGTTCATCCAAGTATTCATTGACGATATTTTGATTTATTCTCGGATGACAGAGGAGCATGATGAGCACTTGCACTTGGTACTACAGTGTCTGTGAGAGAACAAATTGTATGGGAAGTTGTCCAAATTCTCATTTTATCAATCGAGAATTCACTACTTAGGGCATGTCATCTCCGACAAAGGTATCGCCATGGATCCAGCAAAGGTCGAGGCTATTATGGAATGGCCTACACCGATGAACGTATCGAAAGTACATAGCTTCATGGGTTTAGCAGGATACTATTGACAGTTTTTGGAGGGATTTTCAAAGATAACAAATCTGATCATAGAATTGAAGAAGAAGAACAAGAAGTTTGTTTGGACCGAGAAATACGTGGAAGCATTTTGGAGGTTCAAGGAGCTATTGAAAACAACACTGATACTAAATGTCTCTGACATGGACGCAGAATTCTTGGTATGCACTGACGCATACAAGGAAGGCTTAGGCAAAGTCTTGATGCAAGACAGTTGAGTGATCGCTTACATCTCGAGGAAACTGAGAAGGCACGAGGAGAACTACATGACACATGATTTGGAGTTGTTAGCCATCGTATATGCCTTGAAGGTTTGGAGACACTACCTTGTTGGATGAAAATTTGAACTAAAGATAGACCACTGTGGACTAAAACACATCTTTACACAAAGCGACCTGAATGCGCGACAACGACATTGGTCGGAATTGCTTAGCGAGTACGAATTCGATATTAATTACATAAAAGGAACAATGAACCGAGTGGAAAATGCATTGAGTCAGAGACCACGCATATTTTCGATGTTGCCTCTTCAGACGAATCTATGTGAAAATATTCTAACTTTACACCATGATGATGACTGGTACAAAGAAGTTGAGGGTTTTATAAAAAAAAACACAATGATGGTACCAAGATTTGAAGGATTTATGTTTGACGATGATGGATTATTGATGTTTAAAAATTGGATTTATGTACCGCCGAATGATGAGTTGAGTATCTTGATCCTAAGCGAGGCTCATAGAGCAGTCTACATGGCTCACCCGGGAGTCACGAAGATGAGGGTGGACCTTAAACCCTTATTCTTCTGGAAGGGAATGAAGGAAGACGTAGTAAACTATGTGGCTAGATGTATAGAATGTCAGTAGGTAAAGGCTGAACATAGACATCCAATAGGATTACTACATGCACACATTTTTCTGGAATCAAAATGGGAGGTTATTTCGATGGATTTTATAGTTGGATTGTGACTGACGACAAGGAGACATGACTCAATTTTCGTAGTAGTAGACACTCTGACGAAGAGTGCTCACTTTATTTTTGTGCATATGACGTATCAAGAAACTGACATAGCTATAGTTTTCATCAGTGAGATTTTGAGGCTGCATGATGTGCCTAAGAGGATTATATCCAATCGAGGATCGATGTTTACTGGATGATTTTGGATGAGTTTCCAAGAGGCCTTGGGAAACCAACTTAAATTCAGTACTGCGTATCACTCAAAGAGTGACAGGGAGACCAAACGAACGAACCAGACCTTGGAGGACATGTTGCGCATGTACTTTATGGACCAACAAAAGCGTTGGGAAGAATTCTTGCCACTGATAGAATTCACTTATAACAACAGTTACCAAAGCACCATTAAGATGGTGCCTTTCGAGTTTCTTTACGGGTGACTGTGTCAAACGCCTTTGAGTTGGGATCGACTTGAGGATAGGGTCCTGTTGGGACCAGAATAAATCCAAGAAATGAAAGAGAAAATTCAAACAATAAGACAAAGGATTAAGGAAGCGCACGATAGGCAAAAGAGTTATGCCAATGCACACCGTGTCAATTGTAGTTATGGGGTTAGCAATCGAGTCTTCTTGTGGGTTAAACCACATAAGAGTTCAATCAAGTTTGGAAAGGGATATAAACTCTCTCCTAGGTTTGTGGGACCTTTCAAGATCATGGAAATAAAGGGGCCTGTGGCCTATCGACTAGCCTTTCCTGATTCCTTGAGGCGTATGCATGATGTTTTTCACCTATATGTTTTAAGACATTATATTAGTGATCCTACACATGTTATTGACATGATTTCCTTGCTGGTATCAGATGAGGGGGCGCTCACGACTGAGCCGATCCACATCCTGGATCATCATGTTTGAAAGCTACGATGTCGAACAGTAGATCAGGTTAAGGTCCAGTGGGACAACTATAGTCCGCACTCGGTGACGTGGGAGGATGCATATGATATGCACCATCAATTTCCATTTTTGTTTGATAGATATACTTATGATACTGTGATACACATTATTTCGACACTTTTATACTGTGAAACTTCGAGACGAAGTTTAGATCAAGAGGGGGTTTATGTAACATCCCACTCTTGCGTGCACTGAACAAACTTATTCTTTGAGGACACTTGCTCGCAAGTGATCGAGATTAATATACTTTTGGGTAATTGATTTATGATTATGAGGCGTTATACATTCATGACATGTTATTTGGCTGGATTGACATAAACAGGTGCTATTGACTCAATTTTACTAAGTGTGCAAGATTTTGGACCTCGAGGATGCAGAGGCATCGATGGAACCCCTTGGAATCCGGATCGAGGTGGGGAGTGAACCATTGGGGTTTGATTGTTTTATGTGTGATATTAGTGAATATGATTAGATGATATGATATGGATATATTTATGACATGATTCATTGATGATGCAGGATAACGATAGCTTTTCGACCAGACTCACATGTGGAGTAGAGGGGTCACACATGACTACCAGAGATGTTGAGGGAGAGGTGTGGACAACAACCCTGCCACAACCTACTAGCACTTCCGTCGTGGCTCAAACTGTAGGTTAATGATTACCTAGTTCAAGAAGACCCACGATGCCGTGAGGGCTAACTGCAACAATCACTCACAATGATTCTAAGGGGTGTGAAATAAGGTAGGGGCCTTATTCCTTAGAGGCCCTTAATATCCCACAAGATCACCTGGAGGAGTATTGACTCCAGGGGTTTTTTATGTTTACCAAGTCAGTCAAGAGGTGAGTGGAACCCTCGGAGAATGTGGTGTGTCCTGAAGGGCATGTTGTGCAAGAAAAATGGAAAGAGGTGAGTGGAACTCTTAGAGCACGTAGTGCATCCTGAAGGGCACGTCATGCAAGAGAAACAGAAAGGGGTGAGTGGCACCCTTGGAGCACCTAGTGCATATTGAAGGGAACGTCGCACTGTTATTTAATAATTAGATAAACCTAGATGGCTTTAGGATGAGTAACGTGTTAAAGAAGATTAAAACTTTTCCCCTAATAAAATGTCGCCCAACTTGGGAAAATAAAGTCTAGGTCTAAATTATACTTGTGATAAATTTTTATCTATTTATTATATATAATAATAATAATAATAATAATAATAATAATAATAATAATAATAATCTTCATTAATCTTGTGACAAGAAGGGGGTAAGGAATTAAAATAATTTATAAAAATCTTTTGGGATAAAATTTTAAAAGGGGAAATAATTGTTTTACTATATTATGCTAATTAGAATTTATTGATTAAAAATAAAAAGGGAAAAAGGGTAAGTTTCTGCACATGCCTTTTTGAGTTTAAATAAAAAGGGGAAATAGGGAAATCTAAAATAATTAGGAAACTAGGAAAAGAGGGAAACATAAAAAGAAAGGGGAAACACAAGGAAAAAGCAGATAGTCTAACTTAGTAAGGTATCTAGCATTTAAGAACTTTCTAATTTAAACTCAACTAGTAATTTAATAAGGGGGAAAGTCATTAAAACTTGTAATGGGATATGGGGACACCTAGGAGCGATTCTAGGAGTGCCTTTAGGTGAGTGAGGGAAATAGGAGTAATTAATTAATTAATGAAATTAATTTATGGAGGAATGAAGGGGATGGGTGACACTTGTACGGGGAGGATTATTATGAATTAAATTAATAAACAATGGAATAAAATGGGTTTTGGGAAAGTTTTTGACTTCAAAACTCTATATAATGGAGGGAGGAGAAGGATGATGGATCTGTTCTATTTTGCGTAATGTTACATTGAAAATATATATACTTGACCGACTTAGCTTGTGGGAGTTGGGATACCCATATCAGTGAGGAGTGGTAGTTCGGACTTGTGAGGCGAGCTGGGAGCTAGTTGATTCTCTAGTTAGTGTGCATGGCTCCTTTGTGGCTCGGGGGGCTAAGGGGGAAAAAGAGTATCCCTAGCATTGGTTGGGAGGTACCGGTGAAGTCTCATCGGTCGACAAGCGAGAGTTGCATGGAGCACGCGGGACATCAACTCAGAGCGGGTGATTGGGCAATGGTACGCTTCCTTTATTTCTGCATGGTAGATTGTTAGTATGATTTATGCTTTCAGTTTTGTATGCTTAATCAAGTAAAGAATATGATAGTCTTAGCGTTCTAGTTAATGACTGAAATTTCCCTATAGCCTTAGCTTGATATTGATTGATTTCCCATGGCCTTCGATCCCTGCATATCTTGACCGTCCCGAGGTTTATCGATTGCGATGATTGTAGTTTATTTTTTCCTTCGCCCCTAGATGATTAGTCTGCGCCTGAGTAGTCAGCCAGGAGCCTGATCTATAGTCTTCTCTTCGGCATTAATAGACCTATGGATCTCAATGCCCTGCTTTTTTGTGCATGGATGATGAGCAAAGGATGTTCCTGTCAGCCATCTACCTCTGTTGTTCATCATTGGTTGATTGCTGGTCTTGCACCCTGATGTGTTTAATTAACCCTACAAAATTTGATTGATGGCGAAGTTTTCTTTAAACTAGGCATTTTTTATATCTCATTGTTAACTCGTTTTACACCTCATTTTTATATCTTGCTGGACATTTCCTGCGTTTTTATATCTTGTTTTTTTTGCCTGGAAATTGCTAATTCTTTGGCTGCACTTCGTTGACTTGGGGGTGAAATTTGCCCGACAAGCCTTTTTATTTCTGGTCAGTTGTTTGGATTGCCAGGTGCTTGACAAAGCTACATGCTTCTTGTTCTAGACAACCGATGTGTATTGATTAAGAATAATTTTACTTCTAGGTGTTTTATTGAATGGTTAATCTAAGTGCATTAAGTTTTTGGATGTTTTAACCTCAGTGAATTTTTGACTGTTTAAACTCAACGATTTGATTTATTGAAGGTTAATATCTCTGCTATTTTGACTAGTAGACCAAAATTTTTATCCCTGAGTCACAACGTATTATTACTGAACTCACCAACGTTTTTATCCTAGAATTTACAGCGCCTTCCCCGGTAATTTACCACGAAGTTACCTTATTTCAGTGATTGGAGTAACTCATGTTAACTACCGCAAATGCTTAACTTGTGTAACAACGTTTGCCCCTCTTATTGTGTAGTGTATATGGTTGACTGCGATTGTTGTTGAGTGGACATGTTTTTCCCTTAATTGTTGATTGAGTTTTGTTGTTAATTGGACCACAAATTTTTCTTTAGATGATTGCCTGTGTTTGCTACTAGAATGACCACGATTTGGACCACAAATTTTTCCTTAAATGATTGACTATGTTTGCTGCTGGAATGACCATGATTTGGACTATGAATTTTCTTTAAATGTTGACTGTGTTAGCTGTGAGAATTACTGTGAGTTTTCCTTAAAAGAGTGACTGCATTTTTCCATTCACCTCTGCGTCCCCACATCTTTTTTTTAACCTGGCGATTTTCCATTAATCCTTGCGATCCACCTCTGCCACTCATATTTATTATCTCTGCGTCTTCAAGGTAATTTTGGTCTGGAGGTGGAAACAAATTGCCTCTACATCTTTGTTTCTTTTTTCCAGCCTTGTCCCCCTTTTGTCTGTACTTGATTGCGGTTTGAATGCTCTAGAAATGTTTGGGTGCTTAGCTAGATTCACTGATTTATTTATCTTGTATTGTATAGCTCGATTTTGGATAGGTTAAGCGATTGGTGTAAGGGATAATTCTATATAAAGCTATCTTGTATTTTTGGAAGCCATTTATTTCATGACTGAAATTTATGTTAGGCACAACTCTTTATGATTACAGACAGCATGGATTTAGCAATTACCTTGAAGGCGATTTCTTTGATTTCTCACAACGTCCTCACCTTGCTATCAACAATTTATGCATTAATTTAAAGGCAGGGGCATTTTTAAGGAAAAGTTAATTTTGTTTACTGTCAACTTGTCTCCTTTTACCCAACAGCCTGATGTGTGATTGGTAGCTGGTAAAACCTTAATACTGTTCTAGACAACGTGTTGGAAGTTAATTCATTGTTATCATTTTAATCATAAGCCTTGTAATTGATATCGTGAATGATGTTATATATTGGTGTTGCTAATTTAGATTGTGTTAATGTTAGTTGATTTGTAATTAATGTTTAAATTGCAATTCTAGACTTACGAATTAGATTGGTATTAAGGTTAATTTAGAATAGCAAATTATTAACTAGTAGTAGTTTGGACTTGCTAAATTTGGATATGGGATAAATGTTAAATGATATGTAGTTATTGTCTAAACTTGTAATATGACTCGCTAAATTAGAGTTGTATATCATGTTAAGTTAGGTTGGTAAATCATTGACTTTTGTAATTTAAACTGGTTAAATTACACCTGTATTTAACGCTAAATTAGATTGTAGTTTTGACAAAATTAGACTTGATAAATGGTTGGGTGGTTGTCGAAGTCGTTTATTGGCTTGCGTTCTTCCCTTGTTGTCATATTCTTGTGTCTCGTCGACCTGTTGCATGGGGTATGGGTGTATCCTTCTAGTCAATAGTCGACCCTAACATGTCAGAGTTATCCAAAGTCCTTGGTCTAGATAGGATGTGTTGCACCAAAGTTATAATTGTGTCTATCCCTCAGGGATGACATGATTCCCCATGAGGGGATCATTGCACACCCTAAGGTATAGTGGCGAAGGATAACTTGGCTGAGGTCGGTGCCTTCTGTGTGGGCATTGTTGGCTGATGTGAGCTGTTGGTAGCACTTAGGTTGTTACACCTTCATACCTTTGGTTTGCGTGCCTTAAGGTTCTAGCCTTTGGCTGTCAAGGTCGTTGCATTGGGTTGGGGATTTTGTCCCTTTTCTTGTAGGCGTGGTCTTGTTGTGTTGGGCGGGTAGTCATTGCTATATTTTGATCTACGCCTATTTCGCCCTACTTCTTGTCGTGCTAGTGCTTGAGTCGTTGTTTTCTGTTGCCTAATATTTTTGAGTTGTGTCATCATCGTCAGGTTGCACCGTTAACTGTTGTTCGTTGTTGCGTTCCTGTCTTGCTTAAAAAAAAAAATCGCTCTTGCATGCGTCGCGTGAAGTCGTAATGTAGGGTTGTTACAGTCTAACTTTTTAATTCAATTTTTTTGTATTTTATAAATATTTCAAGTCTTTAGGAATTCAATATATAAATCCATTTTTACATATGTAATATTACAGTATCATAAGTTTCTTACAAATTTTATCTTACAAAGTATCTTACAATGCCTTGTTTATCGTTAAATTATATTAACTCTTTCATAAGTTATGTTGTTTTCAATATTTTTGCACTTGATGCTACAAAACATTGGTTGTAGATTTTTAATAATGTGAATTTAGATTATAAAATGTATTCAAAATATTTTGATGATATTAAATATCAAGGTTGTTTGGTTTTAATAATGCAAGTAGATTATAAAGTTTATTCAATATTGAGGATATTGAAAGAGTCCTACACATGAAATGATGTTCTTATTAGATGAGATTCTCATATTATAAATAAAATCCATGGGATACCTTGATCTATAACACTTTGAATACCATTGCACCACTTCTCAACAAGTGAATGCATATGGTATGTTTTTTGCATGTACAAGGAAGAATTCCCTCAATCCCTTAGACACCTTGCATTTACGAATGGCAATTTTCCCAAGGAGACAATTGCTTTGATTGTTGATAAGGAAAATGACATGGAATGTATTTCAGCCAACCACACTACTTTGGGCATGGATGGCCCTATATTGTATTTTATTCTCAAATATATGCTCCCTTATTTATGGCCTCAAACAAAAAATTCATTCAAAAACTCAATGATTAACATGATTATGTACTTCACACCAAGTTTTTCATTTTTCTGTGTTCTTCATTTCATAACAAGAGAAAGAAATATTCATTGCCAAGAGTCATTTATATTTGGACTAGATTGAAAAAACACACATTTAAACCATCTAGTGAGACCTAATGATAATGGGTAAGTAATCTCCCCCTATGATTCACATGTCCTACATATTGGCATGAGTCTTGGTCACATCTTTGTGTAAGACATGAGTGACCTACTTGTGTAGATTTGGTTTTTTCTTGAAATTCATCTGATCAACATTCATTGATTGAATTTCACTTTTTTTCAATCCCTTAGACACCTTGCACTTACGAACGCAAATTTTCCCAAGGAGACAATTCCTTTGATTGTTGATGCAAGGAAAATAACATGGAATGTATTTCATCCAACCACACTACTTTGGGCATGGATGGCCATATATTGGATTTGATTCCCAGATATATGCTCCCTTAGTTAAGGCCTCAAACAAAAATTTCATTCAAAAACTCAATGATTAACATGATTATGCAATTCACGCCAAGTTTTGCTTTTTCTGTGTTCTTTATTTCATAACAAGAGAAAGAAATATTCATTGCCAAGAGTCATTTATATTTGGACTAGATTGACAAAACACATCTTGAAACTATATAATGAGACCTAATGATAATGGGTAAGTAAATATCCCCCTTTGTTTCACATGTCCTACATATTTTCATGAGTCTTGGTCACATCTCTGTGTAAGACATTAGTGACCTACTTGTGTAGATTTGGTTTTTCCTTGAAATTCATCGGATCAACATTCACTGATTGAATTTCACTTTTTTCAGTCTCTAGAACAACCAAATTCAACAATCACTTTTGATATGGCTTCTCTTCCAAACCATAGACTCTTATCATAGTAAACTGCTCAAAAAGGAACCAGTCTCCCACTTTGGTGGTCTTTTCCAAACTCTCCCACTTTGGTGGTCTTTTCCAATTGTAGAGATCCTTTGACTAAAGGAATAATTATAACAAATACTTCATTTTGGATGATAAAGTCTAATTTATAGAAATAAAATAGTCTTAGATGGGAACTGATTATTATACTCATTTATTACTTCACACATATTGACCAAAGTTATTGAATGCTTATCATATTGATGATATTTATATTCATATAAGGGTGAAATCATGAAGATGGGTTACACTTTTGCTTGTTTTATGAGAAAACAACTGTATTTTCACAAGTTCTTCAACTTTCGGCATGCATAAGTATTTTTTAATTTAGAATTTCACTTTACAGTAAAAACAAAACTTGTGAAGAATTGTGTTAGCTTTCCAATGACTATTTTTCAATTTTTTTATTATCACAATTTGATATGTCAATTTGACAATTGTTTAATAGTATGTTCCTTAAACATGAAAGGAATGATAATGCATTACTTATTTCTACAACAATGTATCTATTGTACAACTTATTTTTTTAAGAAACATAATATATTGCAACAATCTACAGAGACTCTATTTTATTATGACTATAATTTTGAATCTAACGGATGAATATTATAATTTCTAGAATTTTTTGAAGTTGACCAAGCTGAAAACATTGTAGATTTTAAACACATGTTTTTCTACACCTTGTATCTGTCTTAATTTTTACTTAAAACTAAAATCTAAATATACCCTTTTGAAAAGACCAGTTTAAGGATTATGAATATATTTTTTTCCAAATTTTTCACTGTATATTTTTAGAGATACCGATATTTCATTTCACCGAATCATAATGTTTGTTGAAAATATTATGTAGTGATTTTTTTAAAACATTAATTAAAATTAGATAAAAATAAAGAAAATGAAAACAAATTATAGGAATTGAAAGTAGATTCAATTTTGGAAATGCCGGTGTCATTTTCGAAACCAAATTCTCATTATTTGTAGTAGTCCAAAACCTCTGAAGTTCAGGTAATCTTGGGACAATTGTCTGGTTGTTGTTTTCAGTCCCAATTTCATGTTTCTGACCGAAATAATCTTTCGATCGAAAAACTAATATTTCGGCCGAAAGACTAAAATCTAACAGAAACTGTTAAAACTGGACGGTTTCCAAGGTTTTCGTCCGAAAAAAACTTCTTTTGGCTGAAAGGATGTTGAGCTAATTCCATCAGTCAGAAAAAAATGAAAAGAGACGTCGTATCATTTCACTTCCCGCCAAACTGTATAAATAGGCTTTCAACCGAACAAATTTAACGCAATTCATCGGATGGACATACATATATAAGTTCGGGGATAGGGATTTCAAAGCATTTCTATTACTGATTGCAGCTGTATTCTTTTCTTTCATTATTTCTTCCCTCCGTTCCATAGGCTTAATCGAAGGATCGATATCAATACATGGTGGTTTTCTAGAGCACTTAACCAAAGTTTCGAATCATCTTTTTGGTTTTTGTTGAATAAGGTAATTGATGTTTGTCCAAGTTTTATTGGAATAACAATTTATATGTTGAAAGATAAATGTTGAGCATTTTTTCAAGGTGAACTCTTTGTTGAACATATCTTTTATAGATAACTATAAAAGTCATGGGAAACAAAAGTTTTCGCAAGAGAAAATATGATCACACTCGAGATGATACTCACCAAATCGAATAAAGGAAAGAGCTTTATAGGAGAAAGAAACAAGAATGTGAAAATATTGAAGAAAGAAACGATGATAATGCTAATAGAGATTTTCGACAAGAAGAAGTTCAACCAGATATGCATGCACATATGATGATCGAGCACACTACACACATTGGGGCTGTATTAAGAAAGTACAGAATTCAAAGTATAGAATTCAAATTTAAAATATTGTAAATTTAATATAATTGATTGTAATTACAATTTGATGTTTTTCAAAAAACATAAATATATTTGTTTCATAATGTCGAAGAAGACATTGAAACTGAAATTGAAGTAGAAGACAAATCACCTATAGGTATGTACATAAATTTAGATAATACAAGATGAACACTCAAGTATATATAATTTAGTGAATTTCTATTCGGGTTATGATTTTTAAAATAAAATTTAAATTGAAATATGCAGGAGAATCTATCAACATTGATGATAAAATATTAGAAAATGTTGATACTGACAAATTTGGGAAGAAAAAATCTAAGCATTATATAAGATATCGAACTAAGAATATGTATAATACATTTTTCAAAGATGAATCAGTAACAATACAAGCTCAACTTTTACTTTGTCTAATGAAGTCAAGAAAGTTAAAAGAATCTACATCATTATTGGGTATTCAAAAGTTGACAAAGGATACAAAGGTGACACAAAATGTCTTTAACACTATAACTAGTGTATTAAAAGCTTTTGGAAAATCTCGAAAAGAAGATGTCCATGTTACACATAGAGCGATACATACAACAATTGTTTCATATAGCAATATAAAAGATCGTTTGACATGACACATGGAAAAAATGATGGGAATGTCAAGAAAAACATTGCAGAAAGATAGAAAATTTCGTTTCCAAATAGATGTAAATGATGAATTGGCTTGTTGGACAATGATTTCTAGACAACCCTACAAAGATAGACTTGCAGAAAATGTTAAAGAATTGGCTCGTAATTGTTGGTTGGAAGAATCTCATGTTTCACCACATACAAGGGATGTGTTGTGACGAAGAATAGCACGAAATCAATATGAATAACATCCAAAACATATATTTCCAATGACACAAATAGAGTCATTTAATAAGTTCAAAGAAGAGCACAAAGAAGTTAAAATTTCCATCAATACATTTGTGCAACAAAAAACATGGTTTATTAGACCCATCAATGTCGATGACACATGTTGTTGTCATTATCATGTGGATTTTGAGTTGTATTACGACAAGTTTTTGGATTTTGGTAAAACTTTATGGCCAAGTTCACTTCCTCCTTCCACATTCTATGTTTTTATATCTGAAATTCTATGTGAAAGAGAAGATGATGATTTATTTTACAAAAACAAATGTGTTGGTGGAAAGAAATGTGATCTTTGTGGAAATCTAAGTTTGTTTCATTCAAAGTATCATATTGATATTAATGATCAATCATTTTCTAATATAAGAGTCAATTGGAAGACATATGAATATATGAGAAAAATGGCACCACATTATTCAAATGTTATTTCCAAAAGGATTGATTTGAAGGTAGATAAAATCAACGTGATAGAATTTTTGAAGAAGTTTGAGGAAACAATCTATAAATACACCAAGCATTCACATAGAGCTCGATGGCAAGATCTACAATTCAAACAATCCCGTGAAGTGTTTCCACCAGGGACAATTTTGTCTGTAGTTGATTTTGCAGAGAATTACACATTCGTTGCACAAAAAGAAATACAGAGAGAATATTATCATTTTGATCAAGTCACGATATTTGTCCACGTTCTATATAGACATGCTCAACAGAGTCTTCCAAACATAGAAAGCACCAAATAAAATCAACATGTTATTAAAGAAATATCACTTTTATATAAGTGATGATCGAGCACATGACACACATTATGTACAACATTGTTTTGATAAATTTTATGATTCGAAGAAACAACACAAAATCATATTTGATCGACATTGGATAAGGTCTGATGGGTGTGCGGGCCAGTTCAAATCTGCACGATCATTCTATTGGTTATGTCGTCTTCATAAAAAATTAAACATTACACATTGTTGGAATTTTTTTGAGACTGGTCATGGAAAAGGAGAGAATGACGGTGCAGGGGCATGTATAAAATGGGCACTTCGAAGGTATCAATTGAACCCTCATGCCGATCGATTTGAATCTGCTAAACAAGTTGTTGAATGGTGCAACATGGTGCTAAGCCATAAATATAATCCATCAAGGGATGTGTGCAGGTGTGCCTATATATAAATGTTACATGTATGTACACAGGATATATAAATTTGAACGTGTTCAAATTTATATTCAATCTTCAATCATTTTCTTGAGACATTTCAAGTTAACAAGTTCTTGTCTTGTGCAGGTTTTTTTGGTATGTTGGAATCAAATATGTAAATAGATCAATCCCATATGACGCCAGTACAATACCTGGGACAAGAAAAATATGTTTAGTTAAAACAAAACATTTTCAAAATGGGTTTGCATTTGATAGATGAAATGACTCTTGTTTTTGTTTATTTTGCATAGAGGACACATAATCCATAGATATGTGTGAGAATGAAAATGCAGGATATGTTAAAGCTTGGAGACATACTGAACTTAATGTAAAAGGAAAAATTCCACTTGCAGTCTCAGAGGAGATGGAATCAAATGAAACTATAGTGTCAGTTGATGGCGATAGAGTTTCTGATCTTGTTAGAGAAGGTAAAATTTTTATGTTTAAATTTTTTCAAATAACTTGTAG
>JZKD02S2067896.1:1157133-1175246 GCA_000966675.3 Picea glauca | reverse complement strand
CGCAAGTATGCACATAGCTTGCAAATTATGAAATCTATACTTCTTAAAAGCTTCAGAAATTAAGTAAATTGGCACATAAATTAGGTAAATTAGTAGAAATATATTGTCTTTTAAAATCTGGTTGTTACAGCTTATAATATATTAACATAAATCCTACAGTTCTGATCTGCACTCTTAGACAACAGATCTTCTCTCTCTTCTTCTACCATCCTACGCACCCAACTGCATGATTTGATCCTTGCACCTAGTTGAAGATCTTACAATACCAGGAGGCTCTCGCTCTCAACACTCCCTCTCGCACAGTACAATAATCTCTCAATCAACACTAATCAATATTAATGCCCAATAATCGTAACCACTGACCTAGGTCCTCTCGACCTCTATTTATACATTATAGTTCCTCACCGACAGCCTTAGGTTGAAACCTAGGTGTCAAAACCCTAATTACCAAAACACTAGGTGTCTAAAACCCTAGGTCAACTTGACCCAATTTTCCCAGGCTTCACCAACCTGTCTCTCCTTTCTTTCTGCATGGTGGTAATGATGGCTTTCCCCACTTTCTGAGTTGTCCTCAATCCATCTCCCTTTCTGATCTATCATCCTTTCTTACTTCGAACCAGTGACAGTCATTGTGTCTTCCGTGCAGTTTGCGTTTAACCTTTTCTTCCTCGATCTTCACTTGCTACCATACCCAAGGGCCAACAAGCCCCCAACACTCACCTGTGACTTGTCCAGAGGCACTTCATATCTGATCTTTCTATTTTAGTTCGACTTTGGACTGTGCAGTGCAGTATTTTCTTTCTTCTTTGTGCCACTTCTCTTCCCTTGTGCAGACTGTATTTTCTATGTCTGGTACCCAGTTTCAACTGTACCTGGTACCTAGACCCGTCTCCTTTTGTTTTTACTGAGAGCTGCGAGGCAGCTGGTTGTCGTGGTACAACTTCAGTCAACTCCCATTCACCAATCCTTCCTTCCATTCTCCCTTCAATGTTTGCAGTTGTGCAACTCCTCCTTCTGTAACATAGGTGATCTTGTATGGTCTGAGCCAATGCATCCTGAACTTCCTTGGGTATCTTATGAACTTACAGTCATACACCAGTACCAAGTCACCCTGCTTGAATGTCTTCTTCTTGATGTGCCTATCATGATATTCCTTCTCTCTTTCTTTCTGAACCTGTTGGTGGAATCCTGCAATGAATCAGTCTTCCTCCAATTCAACCAACTGTGCTAGCCTCTCATGGATAGCGCCAGTATCATCCATGTCTATAAATGCAAAAATTCTTAAGCTTGGTACCAAGTATTCCATCGAGACAAAAACTTCAAGGCCATAAACCAACTTGAAAGGGGTCTTCATTGTTAATTTCTTGCAAGTGGTTTTGTAAGACCAGAGTAATATCGGTACTCTTAAATCCCACTCGTCACTGTTCACACTGCAAACCTTCGCCAATGTTGTCTCTAAGATCTTGTTGAATGATTCAACCATTCCATTTGCTTGTGGATGGTAAGGTTTACTCTTATGATGGTGAACTGCAAATTCTTTAGTCAAGGCTTCCACTGTCTTATTGATGAAATGGGTGCCTTGATCACTCATAAGGGTCTTAGGGCATCAAAATCTGGTTATTATGTCATCAAAGATAAAGCGCGCAACTGTAGTTGCACTACATTCCTTGAATTATCTTGCTTCATCCCATCTGGTTAAGTATTCAGTCACAGTAATGATGTACCTTGCTCCTGTGTGCTTCCCTGGTGGGTTTATAGGTCCCACGAAGTCAATGGCCCATTTTTCAAATGCTTGTAGGGTCATCTGTGGTGCTAATGGAATTTCATCTCTTCAGGATGGTTTTCTAACTCTCTGGCATACATCACAAGCTCTATCATAATCCTTAGAATCTCTGTGTAAGGTAGGCCACCAAAGGCCAGCTCGCAGGACCTTCTGCGCAGTTGCTTTCCCTACATAATGTCCTCCTGCAATGCCTTCATGAGCTTCTGTGAGGATTAGTAGGCGCTCTGCCTCCATAACACATATTCTTAGTATCTCATCAGGTCCCATCTTATATAGCTGACCAACTATTAGTGAAAATTCTGCAGCGTGCACCATGAGCTGATTCTTCTGGGGAATTGTATACTCACTAGGTGTTATCCCTGTTGTCAGGAATTGGATGATGTCAATGAAGTGGTCATCAATCTTTCTAATGACGAGCAATTGTGCATCTAGAAATGTATCCTCCAAACTGGTGGGTTCTTCTCCATGTTCCAACCTTGACAAGTGGTCAGGGCCCTTGTTGATTCTTCCTGGCTTAACTATAATCTCAAAATCATATTCCTGAAACAACAAGAGCCATATGCATATCTGCCCCCCCAACACTAGTTTATTGACTAGGTATTTCAATGTGGAGTGATCTGTGAACATTTTAAAGTGTCCTCCCAATAAGTAGTGGCAAAATTTTTGTAGTGCATATACCATGGCTAATCCTTCTCTCTCTATGGTGGTGTAGTTAACTTCTGTTGTGGATAGCTTCTTGCTAGCAAAGGCTAACAGGTGATCAATGTCTCCTATTCTTGGCTATGCCAGTACTGCTCCTAGTGAAATAGAAGACACATCGACGTGTACATGAAATTCCTTGCTCCAATCTGGAAAAACCAGAATGGGCACAGTGACCATCTTTTGTTTCAGTGTGTCGAAGCTCTACTAGCATTCATCTGTCCACCCAAATTGGCAATCCTTCTTTAGTAGCTTCTCCATTGGTGTTGTAATTTGGGCATAGCCTTTAATGAATTTCCTGTAATAGCCAGTGTGTCCTTTCAGAGTGCGAAGTTGTTTAACTGAAGTAGGAGGTGGTAAATCAAATATAATTGCAACTTTAGATGGATCAACCAACAATCCCTTCTTCCATACAATATGTCCTAATAATACTACAAATGGTGAGAAGAAGATGCACTTCTTCAAATTTAAAGAAATTTGACACTGCCTGCATTTATCCAACATTAGCCTGAGACATTCAATATGTTTTTTCAACAAACTAAATACAGTCTAGTCATCAAAATATGCTTCTAAACATTTATGAAAAAATTCTTTGAACACTTCGACCACCACCCTAGAAACGATGGATGGGGAATTCTTCATTCCAAATGGCATTACTATGTATTGAAAGTATCCCCATTCTGTTGCAAATGTGGTCTTATGGCAGTCCTCCTTAGCAATTCAGATCTGATGGTATCCTGAAAATCCATCTGTAAAAGAATATACCTCTTGGCCTCCCACGTTGTCTAATACTTCATTAGTGAATGGTGTAGGGAAAGGGTCGTGCAAATAGGCATCGTTCAATTTTTTGAGGTACACACATATTCTAATTTCTCCTGTCTTCTTGTCTTGTACCACAATAGAGCTGATCCATTATGATTCTTCAACAGGTTCAATAATCCATGCTTCCAACATTCTGTCGAGCTCAATCTTCACTTTTTCCTTGTATTTTGGATTCAATTTGTAGGGTCTTTGCTTGATTGGCTTCACATATGGTTTCAAAGGTATTCTCATCTGTCCTATAGGTCCTTTGATTCCCTTCATATCAGTGAACTTGGTTGGAAACAAGTCCTGATATTTGTGCAATAACTCTGTAATCTTGTCAATGGTAACAACATCCCAATAATCTTCAACGTTGGCAAGCTTTGGTGTCTCCTCTGTTCCAATATTGACCTTTATGATATTGATTGGTTGTTCAATGAATGGTAGTTCAACTCCTGGTCCCTCCACATATCTTTAGCCTCCTGTCTCCGTGATGTTGACCTTCCTTGGGTCATCATCATCATCGACATTGATGTTATAGCAAGTTTGCAATTTCTGGAGAGGTGCAGTCCAATCATCCTCCTCTGGTTCCATAGGGAGGCTAGATGCCTCTTCAAATACCTTATGCCTCACAATCTATAGTACTTGGTCTATTGAAGGATATTCACTTTCAAATAAAAAGGTGGTAAATTTGTTTTGAATCATACCTTCCTAATATGTGGTGATGAGGCGCAGTTCCACTTGAAGGTACCAGTTGATAGGGGTCATATCTAGCGTATCAATGAATCTGTGCACCAATTTTTATCGAGGAATATCTCTCCAAGCCTCTTCACAGCTTCGCGCATGGTCCTTTGGGTAGCTTTGACCAGTATACCTTACTTCCCAACTTACTGCTTGTGCTGAAAACCGTCCTGTCATCAAGGTTCGACATTGAGTCTGTGATGTTTCATTTGTGCGTCCCCCATCATCTTTCCGGTGTAGCTTTTAGGGCCTCATCCATTGCCAAAAATCACTATTGTGTTGTTACACTTGTTTCAAAATCTGAAAGGAAGGTTTCTAGGGGGTTCAAGCCATCAAATGTAGGTAAGTTACTCACTGTTATGCCAATCTAGCGAACTTCTCTGGTTAATCTAGCACATCTTCTGGTATAGATTTCATACATCTGGTTCTTCTAGTTATCCAATGCTTCTTGAGAGTCTGATGAACATGCGTTGTCACTTCGCCAACTCAGATTCCCATCAGCTGTAGGATTGATATAATCCTGTTGTCTGGCTATTAGTTTGTAGATGTTTTGCAATTCATATGCATGGTCATGTGCTCTGTGTAACGCTGACCCTCATCTGGATATAAGGGTGAAATGATCCTAAGGCCATCTCTTTCAAAGGTCATATGTATTTTCTTCAAATAAACAATAGTAGAGTTGTCGAAGGCCCAATCGATTCCAGGGAATGCAGGGTAAGGGAAACTATCATCAACAATTTCAGTTACCTCAAAATCTGCAAAGGTTCTAACTCCGTCGATGTCCATAGGGACATGCTCCAATCATCCAAATGGAATGAAAACTTGATGATTAGCCATGCAAAGTATGATAGGGGAATATATCAGCTTGGTTTTTCCCATCAGTGCCCAAGTTTTCTTCATCATGACATTGACCTCTCATCCTAAGTCGAGGACCACATAGTCTATATCATATTCTCCTATCTGAGCATTCAAATGTAATTTTTTATTTGTTCTTCTCTTCTTGCCAATTTGGTGTACTGCCTTATTTAGTAAGGGGTCTATCTTCCCTAGCTCATACTGCTTGATTAAGTTCTGTAGTTCTTGCACAATGTTCCCATCCTGGATTAACTCAAGACAAGTGTACAAAAATTCGATGAGTTTACTTACCTCTTTTCCTTCTTTATGCACAGTCGACTGGTCAAATGCCCGAGGAATTACATACTCTTTTATTTCTGGTCGTGTTTTTGATGAGGACCCTTGGTCTCTCTTGAACTCCTGTCTTGCTTCCTCGAAGATTTGTCTTTCTTTCTTTGCATCAAAAGCTTGAGTCTTCTCCGCAGATTTCTTGATACTTGAATATTCTTCGATCTTTCTTTGGATTGTTATATACTCTCCTATAGCAGCACCTCCTCAAGTAATAACAACAAATCTAGGGTCTGTTCCATGAGGCTCATCATATATTAGTTGTACTTGAGGGTTCTACTGGGGTCCTCGTATTTACTGAAGCTTGGCTAGCAACACAAGGAAGTATTCAATAACATGCCCAAAGGAGTTGCAATAACTACAGGTGGTGGAAGGGTTCTGGCAATCCCTCGCTAGATGTCCTGGCTGCATGTAGTTGTAACATATTATTTGTCCTTGGCCTCAACCCATACCTCCTCCTTGTCCTTGTCCTCTATATCCACTGCGAGGATTGAAAGTTCCTCTTCTTGGGGAATTGTACTACACATTGTTTCCTTCTTGGTGCACTTCACCTTGGATATTGTATATGTCTCTTGATTTTTCATGCATCACGTCAAAGGCCCTACAATATCTCTCATCATGCCCTACGGACTTACAAAATGTGCAATACTAGTTTTTGGGTGTTTGAACATACTTCTGCATATAGTAGCACTCACCAGGGCGATGTTGGTTTCTACATACTTTGCACTAGGGAAGGTTAAGTTGCTTCAAGGGGCTCAGTGCTCCTGAGGATAAATATTCATGAAACAAGGGACAATTTTACTTATCATGACCTTCAGATCTGCATATTACACACCAAATATCTTCTTTTTTTTCCTTCCCCTTGTCCTTCTTCATATCCTTGACATGTAGAGACAAACTAGTCAACTGGCTCAGGATCTGGCTCATGCCTGAGCTAGATTCTCCCATAGGTGTTGATTCAAGCTTCATGGTGATCTCCAAAGCTTCTGCCTGTGATGCAATCTTCTACTGCATCAAGGGAACTCTAATATGCGGTAGAAGGGTAGCGATGAACCATTCCTTGTTCTATTCATCTGGGATCTTAAAAGTCAATCTTTCGGTTAAGGTTTTGAATCTTTGATCAAACTCCCAAACAGGTTTGGTGACCTTTTGCTTGATATCCTTTAGTTCTGTGATACATTGTGACTCCGAATTAGGTTTCTTAAACTCTGCAACCAACATGTTCTTGATCTCATTCAGTGGCTTAGGCTGCCCAAGTCCTTGGACAAGCTTCATGTACTAGCTTAACGCGCGATCCCTCAGTGTTGTGCTAAACTAGTTTTTTTTAACATCTTCATTGGTAATGTTTTTAATGTTCCATATGGCTTCACATATGAACCAATTTTGATCAAGATCTTCAAATCCATCTCCTCTAAAGATAGGGAGCCTCATCTCATCTGCCACGGAGTTGCCTAGGTTTCTTGTCTGAGTAGACACTGAACTGCTTGTAATAGTACTCTGTGGACTCTAGTGATTCTGACTATTCTGATGGTTTAATGTTTTTGAAACAATAGGGGGGTCGTTATTACTTACTTTAGTAGTTTTCACGGTTCCTAAGGTTTCTAGCTCGCTTTGGCGAAGCTCTTCAACTTTCCCTTCTTTTGTTCGGGTGGGTTTTGAATGTTCTTATTCTATCAGATCTACCTCTTACCCACTATAGAAACCCTCTTCTCTATATTTTTTCTTAAATAAGTTCTCAAGGTGAACCCCTCTAAATACTCTTCCATTGCGCATATGTCCAACTTCCATGTCGTTGTCGCTGTCCGATTTTTGGAACATTATCCTTTTTAGGTCTAGCCAATCTACTGTATGTTCAAGATGTGGTTTTCATGCAAGATCATCTTGATTCTTAACTTTAGAAAATGCAAGAATTTCCCTCTGGGTCCTTTGAAAAAGTATCTCTCGGCTTGGCTATATGATTCTACTCTGTCAACAACAAATGTGGTGATATACCTTCCAATGGTACTATCAAACCAATAATCTATGGCTCTGGATACAATTTTATCAACTCTCTTAACCCTCAGTATCAGTGTCGATGTCCAATCCACAAGAGGTCTAGATCTAATCTCAAACTGTGTATCAGCTAATCTATCCAACCACTAGTGTAGCTCCTGATGGATTCCTCCAAAGAAAATATCATGAATGTCGGTGAAAACGTATCTTTGTAGCCAATCTTCACTACTTAGTTTAGGGTTCTTATTCTGGGCTTCAACGAAGTCCCTCTCCTGATATTCTATCCACTTTTGAATCTCTGTCTTTGATGGGAACCAACTTGGCATTCCCTCACGAAGATTCCTGTCCCGATAACAGAACCATTTGTTGGCACAGGGGCAGACCCGAGGTTCACTCCAAGAGCGCACCAACAAGCCCTAGCTACCAACCCTTTCAGCAATACCTGCGAAGCAGATGTAGTCTCACCCGAAGCAGCTATGAGGGGGTTGCAGGACAAAGATGTCTACAACCAAAGGAATGTCAAGTGGATCAAGTACAACAACAACTCCATATGCATCAACACTTATCAATCTAGATCTATCCTACACAATTATAGATCTGATCTAACACAGTAAATAAATTAACCATATAACAACAACAGAGATCAAAGCATAAATCACACATACAACACAAGGTATACATGGTTCACCCTCTCTTTAGGGCTACATCCACATAACTGCACTTATAATATATTAACATAAAGCCTACAGTTCTGATCTGTGCTCTTAGCTAATAGATCTTCTCTCTCTTCTTCTACCATCCTGTGCACCGAGCTGCATGATTTGATTGTCGCACCCAGCTGAAGATCTTACAATACCAGGAGGCTCTCGCTCTCAGCACTCCCTCTCTCACAGTACAATAATCTCTCAATTAACACTAATTAATATCAATTCCCAACAATAGTAACCACCGACCTAGGTCCTCTTGACCTCTATTTATACATTATAGTTCCTCACTGAAAGCCTTAGGTCAAAACCTAAGTGTCAAAACCCTAATTACCAAAACCCTAGGTGTCTAAAACCCTAGGTCAACTTGACCCACTTTTCCCGGGCTTCTCCAGCCTGTTTCTCCTTTCTTTTTGTGTGGTAGTAACGGTGGATTTCCTCACTTTTTGAGTTGTCCTCAATCCATATCCCTTGCTGATCTGTCATCCTTGATCTCCTCATCCAACAACTAGCTTTTTTTCTCTTCGCTCCAGATTTTCTGCTCTTTTTCTTACTTCAACCCAGTGACAGTCACTGTGTCTTCCACACAGTTCGTGTTTGACCTTTTCTTCCTTGATATTCACTTGCTTCCATACCCAAGGGCCAATAGTAACCAATTTTGTTAAGAGTTGACAATACCACAGCAAGAAGGAATTTAGTTCGTTGTATGTAGAAAACAAAAATTTGTCCATACTACATTCTTGGACAAGAAAGCAAGGAATGAAATCATGGAAAATTTAGAAACTTTCTCTTTTCTGATGTGGGATAGAATCTGTTCTCAAATATTCAAACATATTCAAGTTCAAAATTAGGTCTTCATCATGATATAACCTTAAATAAGTTTGAATGTACACCATTTAAGACAACGACAAACTTATCTAGGGGTTCTATATATTTCAAAATAATTGATCAAACCGTTGAATAGGAAATGCTAAACTAAAAATTTGAGAAAACAAAAATTTGATAAAAGTCAGGAACATACATTTATGAATCATCCTGAATGGACACATCCTCCCCTAATCTGGGTGCTTCCTCAATCTCAATCTCCCTTATGAGCACACTCTCAGGTACTCTCTTCTCCACATTAGCCTATATAACACATTTCAAATTTGAAAATTTAAAAAATTATATTTAAATGATTATAACACATTAAATTGAAATTATTTTAAGACATTAAATGATACCTGTGAACTCCCACCCTCTTAAAAATCTCCCAATTAGAATTGAGACAAGACAAGCCAAGTAATAGGAGATGGAATAGAGAGTTGTGAACAACACAACTAAGAACTAAATCTATGATTCAATGTGTTCACAATTATACAAAATTATAAATGTTGTTGATCTCTTATTCAAAAGAGTGGAGAATGAACAACTATTGGAAAAAACATACCCTATTCAATCCATCTAAATTCAAACTTGTCGAATCAATTCCCCTACTGACTAGAGATTCATTTAACATATCTCCTGGAGATTCGTTTAACATATGTCGAAACTGCAATTAATGACAAGAAGAACTCGCTTATTTCTATAGAGACAAGGATATCTAAATATAGAACTAGAAGTAAACTATCATAAAATGCATCAAATGTTTCCTAAATAGAACACATACCAATCTGCGGTTCGGGTCATCATTCTGAATGACCTTCTTCCAACCATCCTGACAAAATTTTTCATACTCCAAAACTTCTTCTGCTAACATTGCATCTAAGTCTGCATCTGTTTTATCAACAAATGTGGCCTGGGAATTGGCTTCCACTCTCTGACGCTTCGTGCCAACATCAACACCATAAAACATAGCTTCCAAATTTTCCCCGATTACAGTCCTGGCCTCTTTGCCAACTTTTGATGTAGCCTGGAACTCTGAAAGTGATGCAAATGCCCCTATTGGGTGAGGTACTAAAGGTTGTGGAGGCCTCAACAATGTCGCACTTCAATATGCCCCTTTGCGATCATATGCACGTCCTTTACCTGTCCCATAATATTTGGACGATATAATAGTATATCAAGGTGAATGTGCAAGACAAACTCTGCAAAAAAGTGTCTTGCAAAATAGTGTGGAACCTCATCTTTCCACGGAAATTTCCCATATGCTGCCAAAAATCTGGTATACAGATGTCTGGCAAAGTGAGGGTGCTTAAAATATTGCACCTTCAACATTTTCCGCTTTGGGTCCTCTTTGAAATTGAACATGGAAATGGCATCTTATTTTCAAACTCTACTTTTTACTGTCTCCCATTTATCAAGATCCATCACCTCTGACTTTCTCCACCTCATAAGATCGACAAAACTATCAGTGGTTGGCCCCATCTTCTGATATGCATCCATCAAGTTTTCCAATGAATGTAAAACAATTTGCAAACTTTGTTTCTTCTCCTGAGGGAGTTCCAAGACCACCAAATCATTTTCCAACCTCTTTTTAACACCTGAGCATCGCTCAAGAGTCATTGCTTGAGTATTCCCTTCCCAGGGAAGTTCATCGCCAACATTTGAAGGATAGGTGGACGTTGGCATGTAATCTTCTGTTTCTTCATAACGCGGCCTCCTAAATCCACCTTCACCCTCTGCACTGACATTTGAATATTTGTTACAACCACTCTCATTGTCTTCCCTTGATCTAAATTGATTGCCTACACACACATTTGAATGCAACTTCAAGATTTAACCTCACATAAATTTAAATACAAAAAAATTCAACATAAATAAACAAAATTTAATAAACTTACCAGAAATATTCTCTTGTCCAGAGCTATTCCCTACATTCTCAAGTGTAGGATTATTGATGCACAACCTATATAATAAGTCTGTATCCATAGCACTTCCTTGAGAAGGTTTTCCAGTTGATCTATTTATAGGCTCGTTTGAAAATATCCTCTGACGAGATTGTTGTTGCTCACTCGGAGCCTCAGTCGAAGAAGGAGTTCTTGTTCTTCCTTCTTGAGAATGCCTAGAGCGTTTGTGAGGAATGTTTGGAGAATCTCGTGTCAACATCACTCCTCAATATCTATCCACAATGCAGAGTTTATCAATAAAAATTCAGAGATGTACACAAGTTCAAGCAATTAAAAACACAGAGATAAATTAAAGTTTTAAACAATCAAGACACAGAGGTACTTGCTCATTAGAAGGCGTAAAGACTAGACATTCAACCATGAATCAATCAACTCAAAGATAAGTAAGGGGTCCATAGACAACATGGAAAGTTCTTATCCTTCACTCATCATCCATGCACAAAAAAGCAGGGCATTTGAATCTATAGCTCTTTAAAAACCAAAGTGATGACCATCAATTCGGCTCCTGGACGAATGCTCAGGCAAAGCCTGATGACTAAAGGGATAAGTGATAGAAGATAAAACCACAAACTTTTCATAATAATCAATAAAACCCACACAAAGAAGTCATTGAAATCAGAAAGTTGGGTTCACCAAGGGAAACCAATTTAGAAAAATAATAAGCAAGTGGATTCATTAAAAGTTCCCTATGGTTGGATCCACAAAGACCACATATAATGTAATGCATTAGAATCCCCAAAACAAAGAGTTTAATCTTCATAACCTCACACACCCATGTTTTAATCACAATGAGGTGAAGGTCTTGCATGGACATGGATTATATGCCATTTCTTTAAACTTCCCATTAGCATTGTTTAAATGTCATTGAGTTTTAATACTAATTCCTTTATTTTCATGTTAAATGGGATGGGATTGAGGGATGTTTGTATTCCTAATATAAATTAAGATGAGGTGGAGAAGATGCAATTTTTGTTATAATGTTATATTATATAACATATGAACTGTGCAAATGCTATATTATATATTTGGATCACTTGAAAGATTTAAGGACAAATTGTTGGATAGTTGTGGATATAGTTGAACTAAATACATAACCGTGAAATATTGTATGGTCACCTAAAGTTACATAAAGGGACCTAATTTTACTATAAACTAAGGGATTTCCACTAAGGGATACATAAAGGGACCTAATTTTACTATAAACTACTTGAGATTTCCACTAAGGGATTTATACCTAATTGTTACATAAAGGAACCATATTTCCACTGAGGGATTTCTTAACTATAAATTCCCTAACTCCCTTGATTGATATAGTTTAAGTTTATTTTTTGTTGATTATTAAACCAAACATCATTCAAATCATAGGTTTATCACTCACAATCCACATCAAAGAAGAAGGCGCAAAGACTAAACATTCAACCATGAATCAATCAACTAAAATATAAGTAAAGGATAGACAACATGACAAATTCTTATCCTTCATTCATCATCCACGCACAAAAAAGCAGGGCATTTGAATCTATAGGTCTTTCAACACTCAAGTGACGACCGTCGATTCGGCTCCTGGCCGACTGCTCAGGCAAGGACTGATGACTAAAGGGATAAGGGACAGAATATAAAACCACAATCTTTTCATAATAATGATTAAAACCCACACAAAGAAGTCATTGAAATCAGAAAGTTGGGTTCGCCAAGGGAAATCAATTCAGAAAATAATAAGAAAATAGATTCATTAAAAGTTACCTATGGTTGGATCCACTAAAAAAACGCATTAGAACATTTCTTTAAGATTCCTTAAAAGTTCCGTATGGTGGGATCCACAAAGACCGCATATAATATTATGCATTAGAATCCCCAAAACAAAAAGTTTAATCTTCATAACCTCATAGATCCATGTTTTAATCACAACGAGCTGAAGGTCTTGCATGAACATGGATTATATGCCATTGCTTTAAACTTGCCATTAGCATTATTTAAATTTCATTGAGTTTTTATACTAATTCCTTTATTGTCATGGTAAATGGGATGGGATTGAGGGTTGTTTGTATTCCTAATATAAATTAAGATCAGGTGGAGAAAATTTAATATTTGTGATAATGAACTATATTATATAACACATGAACTATGCAAATGCTATATTATATATTTGTATCACTTGAGAGATTTAAGGACAAATTGTTGGATAGTTGTGGATATAGTTGAACTAAATACATAGCTGTGAAATATTTTATGGTCACCTAAAGTTACATAAAGGGACCTAATTTTACTATAAACTAAGGGATTTCCACTAAGGGATACATAAAGGGACCTAATTTTACTATCAACTATGGGATTTCCACTAAGGGATTTATACCTAATTGTTACATAAAGGAACCATATTTCCACTAAGGGATTTCTTAACTATAAACTCCCAACTCCCTTGTTTGATATAGTTTTGAGTTTATTTGTTGTTGATTATTAAACCTAACATCATATCCCTCCATGTCCAATTTTTTTTTTTACCTTGAAAACAATTGTAAATCGTATGAATTTTGGCTCTGGGAAAAAATAAACCCCTTTTGAGACACTCGTCAATCTTGTTATATTATATATGGATTTGAAGATTTGGGTTGTAGCACTTCTATATAATCATGGAGAAATACCGAGAAAATTCAAAAGTGTTTATAATTTATAATATTATAATTAATATCATGCAACCTATCCTATCCTCATATAATTAGTTATTCCCCCATTAAGATAATGACTAAAACTAGGTACCTAATGTACATGCGCAAGAGACTACTAACATGAAAGAAAATATGCTACCTATTGCTTAATGGGGGTTGGCATAAATATGCTAATTCTTCGCTAAATCATTTGAGAATGGAGAAGGAGATCACTCTACAAAACATTGATATATCATTAAAAATGCTATTAAATCGAAATTTAATGAAATATCAATACTTATGAAGAGTTTTTGTTAATTAGAAGGTAGGGATAAAATGTTATTTCTAACATAAAAACTCCCATATGATATGGGTTTTCATTAGAAAATGTTTCTAGTATGAGTGGATATATCACTAGTGTTAGTTCACATGGCCCTCATAACATTATGATTCCTTATTTCCTCACATAGTTTCTACGATGTTTAAATTATGCCTACATATCCAACACAAATCCAATAAGTCTTCAATTTGAATTTATATTATATGAATATAAATATCATCAATAAGATAAGAATTCAATAACTTTGGTCAATATGTCTGAAGTAATAAATGAGTGTAATAATTAGTTCCCATCTAAGACTCTTTTATTTCTATGAATTAGACTTTATCATCCAAAATGAAGTATCCATTATAACTATTCCTTTAGTCAAACAACCTCTACAATTGGAAAAGACCACCAAAGTGGGAGACTGGTTGTTTATATTTGATAACAAAATGAATTCTACTTTTTTGCAAGATTACTAGGAGAGAACCAACCTAATGTGGAAGTGATAGATTTACAAAACTATGCATAATTTAGTCAATTAGTTCAGAGTATGACTAAGTACTAAGTTTTGTTGGGAAGTTCCACTATGAGAGAACCGACCTAATATGAAAGTGATAGATTTATTGAACTATGCATACTTGAATTGAAGATCACATTGATGGAAAATTAATGGAAATAATGGATACATGTTTCTAGAACATGTCAACAAAAACCTAAAAGGTTCTAAGAATGTTTATTGGTCAATTCTTTGTGTAGTATGGTCTATGAGTAGTTGAACGATTGAGGACTAAGTTGATTGGGGTTCTTGGTAGAACAACACTCATCATTACCATGGAATAGATCAATCCTAATGGTTTCTTTGAGGGTGCATATATTAGCCTCAATGAATTGACAAAATGTAAAAGGGATTACAAGATCAAAAGCAACATGTGTATGTTGCATCGACAATAACTATTGAACCAATTCATTGTATTTAGGAAGTGGGCATCAAATGACATGTAGAAGTTGAATTGATTGTTCAAGTGGCATGTACAGAAGATGAACAATTGTAACTATCTCTTAGAAATGGGCCATAATAATATGAATTTCTAGAGATTGAGAGAGGGAGGTATAAGTTTGAATATTACAATTGAGAAAGGATGCAATTATATGTGATTTGAGTGTTGAGATGGTATGTGACATGGGACAATTATATTCATATAAGGTGACAATTCACGTTGATTGAGAGTAATCATGACAATAATTTCAAATGTAAGTGCATCATAACCTATTGTAAACATAGTAATGTGAGTTTTAATGGGATATATATTAAAAATAATATTATTTTAAATGATTCTTAATTGTCAAAAAATTTATGGTGGTAATGAAGTCTGTTTCTACAAATAGTAATGTGATTTTTAATGACATATATATTTCAAAGAAGATGCAATTGAGTGAGTCTTTTAATTGTCACAAAATTAATGGTTATAAAGGGTAATGTCTATAGATATCCACACTCCCCTCGCGTTGTGGGAGGGTCATGCTATCCACACTCCCTATATGTGTTATGACTAATACTAGTTGTCTACTAGAGATATTAGGTCAAAAGGTTTGAACATTTCGCATTTGGATTATCTCTAGAGTTAGTTCAATATTGTCAAAAATCCAACATATTTCAACAAAGGAAGGGATGGGAGATGCGAGATGGAATTAAGGGTTTAAAGGGAGCCTAGTGATTTAATTTATTTATTTGTTTGCATTATTAGTTGTTAACATTTTAAAACTTACATTAGGAACATGACTTGTTATTATCGTCTACATGTATGAGATATGTGTGTGCTAGCTATGCCTAAATATCCAACACACATAAAATATTATGGTTCAATAAACACATTAGTTACTAATGTCTCTAGGTTATTAATGAATTAATTAATAAGTTGTCAATTTGAAGTTATATTATATGATTATAAATATCATCAATAAGATAATAATTAGTTCACATCTTTAAATATTAAATGAAGTTATAATAATTAGTTCCTATCTAAGACTCTTTTATTTCTATATTAGACTTTATTAGCCAAAATGAATTATTCGTTATAATTATTCCTTTAGTCAAAGGGTCACTACAAATGGAAGGGGAAATAATGGTTGAGATAAGTCTAGACAAACTCATTATATAATTAGAATCAAAGAATTCCAAAACCACTAGAGACAAATAATGTGGTTGACCAAGAAACATTGCCATGGTTTAATACTTGTGGTGTACCACATGACCAATACACTTGTTGAGTTGCCAATGAGGCTTTCCAACAAGAAAAATTAAGCTAATATTGATAAACCAAATCTTAGAAGTTTACCTAAATGCACAAACCCCTAAATGTCCTCACCCACTAACCTTGAGGTTAACACACAGTCATGGTGGTCTCTCACAACACTTTAGTGGTTATGAAAATTTGAAAAAATAAGGTTCCTTTAAGTTGGAGGGATGATATGGGCACTTGCATAGTGAATTTAAATATGGTTTAGAAAGATGAAATCTAGATATTTGAATGGTGCTCATATTACACTCTTGGGCCAAAGATGTGCTTTCATGGCTTCTTAGGTGTTTTGGCACCATGTGCAAGTTTTATAATCCCTAAAAGCAATTTTTATGCCCCGATTCATTCATTTTTATCATTCTAACATCACTAGGGTCACAAGAAATTACATCCCTCACACATAATTCCTTCTAATGGAACTCATATGAACCCTATAGATCACAAATTCCATTTACAAGAAATGTGTGGTGCTAGAATCTATGCATGGTCCATGATCTTTAGAAGTATATTTTAGGCTATAAGACATTGGATTTTTTTCCTTTGAATATTTGTAGGGCCCCAAGAGCCTATTTTAGTATGAAAAACCTCTTAATATGAAGTTTTTGAGTTAGCTATGCCTATTTTAGAGCCTATTTTAAAGTTTTTCGGAATTTATTTGTATGCATGATTAGTCACACGAACATTTTAAAAATATGCATATAAGGAACATCACTTTTTATTATCATCTACGTGTGAGTTATGTATGTGCTATTTATGCCTACATATCCAACACAAATCCAATAAGTTGTCAATTTGAAGTTACATTATATGAATATAAATATCATCAATAAGATAAGCATTCATTAACTTTGGTCAATATGTGTGAAGTAAAAAATGAGTATAATAATTAGTTCCCATCTAAGCCTATTTTATTTATATAAATTAGACGTTATAATCCAAAATGAAGTATTCATTATAACTATTCTTTTATTCAAAGGGCCTCTACAATTGGAAAAGACCACCAAAGTGGGAGACTGGTTCCTTTTTGAGCAGTTTACTACACAAGTAGGTCACTCATGTCTTACACAGAGATGTGATCAAGACTCATGACAATATGTAGGACATGTGAAGCATAGGGGGATATTTACTTACCCATTAGGTCTCACTAGATTAGGTCTCACTAGATGGTTTCAAGATGTGTTTTGTCAACCTAGTCCAAATATAAATGACTCTTGGCAATGAATATTTCTTTCTCTTGTTATGAAATGAAGAACACAGAAAAATGCAAAACTTGGCGTGAATTACATAATCATGTTAATCATTGAGTTTTTGAATGAAATTTTTGTTTGAGGCCATAACTAAGGGAGCATATATTATAACTTGGCTCAACTCACTAACCTAAGAAATCTTGATAGCTTGGCTAATGACCATTAAAGATTACCTAAAACGAAATCAATCTATGAATAGATTGACTCATTATAGAAATACCAATATTAACAAAGTAATATAGATTTTCTATTCATGGAAAATATCTTGAATCTTATTCTTAGTGTAAATGTTTTCTAGCAAACACTTTGAACCTAGTTTTTAAGGATTTTGTCACTTGTGATTACTTATTTTTAATAATATTTTTTTAATACTCTTGTACACTATGAAATTGTGTTAAAAAATACGATGCACTCAAGAAATAATTGTTCCATATATAGATTCTTGTTCTTGAACTACAATCATACAATATGACACTAGATTATTATTTGTTAAGTATAATTCCATATTCACTCTTTGCAATTCAATTCCATCTTAACCATGGTTGTTTATATTTGATAACAAAATGAATTTTACCTTTTTGCAAGTTTGCTTTTAGCTCTTTTCCTTTTCATTTAAAAAGCAACAATGCCACAATACTAGTAAATTACACCAACACACAAAAGTTTGTAAATATCAACATCCCTAAAAAAAAAGTAAATATATTTCTATATACTACCAAAGATCTAAAATGATGAATAAATCAAACGGATATAAGAAAGTTTCATAAGGTATCTACAAAACTAGTAAAAATAGAGCTTCAAATGGAACTTTATGCCTTACTAGTCAATGGATTGGATATGTTATTATGTGTTGAATGGTTAATGTAGCT
>JZKD02S2067896.1:1117475-1140341 GCA_000966675.3 Picea glauca | reverse complement strand
AATATATTCATAATCCTTAAACAGTTCTTTTCAAAAGGGTATATTTAGATTTTAGTTTTAAGTAAAAATTAATATAGATACAAGGTGTATAAAAACATGTGTTTAAAATATGCAACATTTTCATCTTGGTCAACTTAAAAAAATTCTAGAAATTATAATATTCATTTGTTAGATTCAAAATTATAGTTATAATAAAATAAAGTCTTTGTAGATTGTTGAAGTATATTTCGTTTCTTAAAAACATAAGTTTAATAATAGATACATTGTTGTAGGAAAAAATAACTCATTATCATTCGTTTCATGTCTAAGGAACATACTGTTAAACAATTGTCAAATTGACATATCAAATCGTGATAGAAAAAAATTGAAAAATAATCATCGGAAATATAAAAAAATTCTTCACAAGTTTTGTTTTTACTGTAAAGTGAAATTCTAAATAAAAAAAATACTTTTGTATGCTGAAAGTTGAAGAAATTGTGAAAATACAATTTTTTGTTCTCATAAAACAAACAAAAGTGTAACCCATCTTCATGATTTCACCCTAAGTACATTACATGATTGTACATGGCCATATACATTAACCAATAGTATTAAAAATATGTTTAATAACATACTGATTGAATGTATGGAGATAAACAAGTGATAATTTTATGGTGTTATTCACATATTAAATTCTATGAAGGTATACATACCCTACCCCCTTTGGATTTGAACTTGTGACCTACAAGGAATAAACACATTCTTAACCATTAAACACACTCATGTTCTTATGCAATAATATTACATCTACTTACATATCGCATATCACATGTGAAATATGTTTAATAACATATTAATTAGATATGAAAAGATATAGTAGAAATCAAAGAACTTCATTTATCTTTTAAGTATAATTTTCCATTCAAAATCTAAAGAGATGCTCTATGCCTAGATAAACAATCATTAAAAACATCGATGTTAATGTCGGTTTGGCTAAATTGAGAATGCTTACATCTTGCATACATATACATTCACGTCTATCGGCTCTTATAAGACTAATTGGTTTTTCGAATTTGTACGACAAACCATTGGATTCAGTGTTTATAATGAAGGGAATAAAGTAGGGCGGTAGGAAACTAAGGCGAAAAAACCATCCAGGTGGTTATCTTAGATGACACTGTTCGAATCCTTTATATAATGTAGATAACCAAAGTGAGATGGAGACATGGACTCACATTAAATAAGGTAATCACATGAATCGATGTAGTCAATGGACATATTGATGGTATTTTAACTTTTTTGGAATTCAAATAGCATAAAAACACTTCTTGTTAGTTCGTTCCTATTTAGATACTTATTTCCTCTTTGTATAAAGTATAATTGAGGTTAGTTGAAGTTGAGATGATTCTCCTTAAACCAAAAATTGACTCATTCAGCCTTGGAGGAACCAAACAACCCTATTGAGTGGTTAAGCCTTGGAGGAACCAAACAACCCTATGGATACAATGACCAATCATTGCTCCATTCTTTAGGTTCTTGGTTAATCTTAATTACCAACATTGGAGATAAAAAATAGGAGAATTTCTAGTTCAAAATCGGATATGTAAAAAAGGGTTGGAGGAGCTAATTGACATGGGAAAATACTGTGCATATTACATTAAAAAGAGTGAGTTTCACATTTACACCAAACCAAAACTCTTTAATGTGCTAGTTATGGGTGAAACCAATAAGAAATTGTTCATACCTATCCCTAACACATAAGCTTGTCGAGCTTGGTGGGGAAGGGCATCATATAAGTATGTTCTCTAGTTAAATTTTTGAGAAGATGGAAGCACCCATATCCAACCACGTGTGATAAGCCCTTGATATTAATATAAAGTAAAAACACATGTCTGTGTCAAAACTCTCAGTCACGCATAGAGAAGACATAGAGAACTTCATGTATTTCATGTCCATTGATCCAAGCAAGGAACATGTGTTGGCAAGTTAGCTTATTCAGGAATACAACATTCGAGAGAAACAAGGTGTGAATAGAGCACAAAATCCCAAAGTCTTAAAGTCTGGAGTTAATCAGGAACATTTTTCGCAAGAGACACGTGTCAGAATATCGACTTGTTATGGATTTCGATGTTTAGGAGAAATGAGGTATGCTAAGGTGAAACCTCCTGAAGCTCGAAGTCCAAGGGTGACGTGGCCTGCTGACGTCACTAGGGATGACATGGACATGTGGGATGTGTGCCATGTGCCAGTGAGTTAAGAACATTGGTAAGATGGAAATACAGTCAGGACGTGTCATCTGTCACCCACCTGATTGGACCACAGATCAACTTCGTGTGCCCTTCCAAGTGGTGTTCCTAGTGGTGGCACAAGGTAGTTAAGAATGAAAAAGAAGTTAGCTAGATCAGGCCTACATTAAAATTGGTCACGATCTATCAAGATCGAGGGTCGAGAGGCATTTCAGAGATCCAAGTAGTGCAGA
This sequence comes from Picea glauca, assembly GCA_000966675.3. Taxonomy (NCBI): domain Eukaryota; kingdom Viridiplantae; phylum Streptophyta; class Pinopsida; order Pinales; family Pinaceae; genus Picea; species Picea glauca. The sequence continues at coordinate 1,137,883 of JZKD02S2067896.1, read as the reverse complement.
AGATAATTCTACAAGGTGGTCCTGCAATCCAAACCACGATTTCCCATAAGGGGTACGTGTTAGTGTGGGGACAATTGCAAAACGATCAGTGGGTTACTCCAAAACCACCGACCCATCTCCCTGCAATTGGAAAAGTACAAAGTTTGATGTGAATTTTCAGTATATTTTAGTTCAAGCATAGAAACCATGGGCCCCAGTGGACGCATGGCGCTAGATCATGAAGTCCGGAGACTGGACACTCCAATAAATAAATAGATAATATATAAAAATAAAAAAATGGCTCGTTATGGAATGGGAGGAATAAACCCTCGAAGTTTCGTTACGCCGAAGTAAAGTGACGTGATGATGTCATCGAAGTGACATGGAAGTATGTGGAGACTCATGGTTCAAGGGTTATGGCTTGTGAAAAGGTGGAATCATCCAAAGTATTAGAACCCCGAAGCTCCGAAGTCCTAGAACCCCGAAGCCTGGAGTTCCATAGCACATATCAGTCATTGGATGTTGGGAGACGTGGACTATTGATCCACCCTACTTTGTGAGTTTGCCAATCCGACACTCTGAGAGATTTGTTGTGATGTGCTTTGAAATCTGCCAAATCCCAAAGCCCAAAGTTTCAAAGTTCTGGATAACTGCCTAAATCATAAGCGTTGGGTCAGAACCATGGTCACATGCGAACGGAGGGCTAAAGAAAAGGGGCTAGCACTCGAAATTTGTGGTAGAATAGAACCAGGATTAGAAATTGAAGACAAGGGGTTATTGATCGACCAAGACCCATAGAAAATGGAATCTAATATTGTTTTTTTGAATCAGATTGGTTTATTCTAGAAAAATTTTAAATTCTGATAGCCTGACAAAATTTCGGTTGACTGCACATTTTGCAGAGTTAACGATTTTAAGAACCGAACTGAATTGTTTCTTAGTGTAGAGAAATGGGGAAGGCATAGGGTGCTTACAATTCAGAAAATGAAGTTAGAGGAATTGATTTCCATATAGGATTTGAAGGGTCAAACTCCAATGGGCATGAAGAAGACGTAGATAAGGAAGGAAACATGATGAAAATCATTGAAAAGTTACAGAAAGATGTCTAGACTCACCGAGAAGATAACAAAAATCTCATGAAATCCAGGGAAAAATACGGATAATTCAACATAAAGTTGATACAAAGCCTAGAAAGAATAGAAAATAAATTGGATAAGAAGAGTGACTCCAGTAAATTAGGAAGTCACAGGTCCCCTGATGATCTAGATTTTTTTCGGCACGAAATGAGAGCAAAAATATAATAAAGAAATGTACAGAGATATCTCAGATATCCAATAATATAAAATAAATGTATCAGATATGCAAACATAAACACATAGATACAGTAATACACATTTTTCTATTAATGAGAGAAACTGTACAAAGACTATAAAAATATAGAGTGAAAGACTCCCTAGAATCGTGGCAGCTTATCTCTGAGAAGATATGTGTCCGCTACTTGCATTCACAAGAAGATGATTTTACAATGAAGCTCTAAAGTCCTTTTTATCATAAAGAAAATCCAAAACCTTAAACCCGGAATTTGAAAAGCCAACGGTTTTGTGGACCTCGTTCTAGGTAGTTTGGTGTATCAACTTCCCGGGGGTGTAACTTTGGTATACGATCTCTTTTTTGGGAACATGATGGCTCATTGGAAAGGTATCGTCAAGGAGATTCATTTAGGGGTCTCAATCATAGCCTTTGACCATCATTGAGAAGATATATCCCCAAAACAATTCATTTAGGCCCTCAAAATGGCCCTAAAAGTTAAAAACTGCTAAAAATAGTAAATTACTAAAATTGCCAGAAAACTATTTTGAGCCATTTGGAAAAGGTGGGTGGCCACCGATATCCATCTGGATCAATCCTCCCTCCTTAGGAAGCAATGTTTTCCATTGTTTTGAGTTCCCAGTGGAGAGGGAAGAGTGTTTGCTGAATCTACATCTTGATGAGCTACTTGCCCTCTTGGAGAAGTTGCACTGCTTAGCTTGTTGAAGGTTGTCACGAACATGTGGTTGGAAGGGCTGGACCATTTTAACTAGTTTGGATACATGAGATTCTTGTGTGCAGAAGGAATATTTATACTTTGTTGCAATCTTGTCGACCTGCTTTTGTTGGATAGAAGGTGCTTGGGCTGGGGCTGTAGTGGTTGCAGTGTCCTTCTGTTCACCTTTTGAATAGATTGTGAAGAAGCTAAATTTTGTAGTATGAGATACTACCTTGTGACACTGTTTAGGTGGAACAGTAGTCGGAACTACCTTTGGTATTCTGTAGAGATGACCCCCCAGGGAAATAATGAAACTACGAGGTTGAGACTCATAAAAAGCATGGCACTTCCACACATATGGTTGGCCCAAGAGAACATCAAAGACATCGAGTGGGGAAACATCACATAATACCTCATCCTTGAAGGGATGGATTTCATATGGCAATCAACATTGTTGGATGACACGAAGATCTTGTCCCTAGAGAAACCACCTGATGTTGTATGGCTGTGGGTGTGGTGTTGTCGACAATCCCAATTGTTTGAAGACCTTTGCTGCGATGAGGTTCTTCTGGCTTCCGCTATCAACAATAAAATGCAGTGGGTTCTTATTCACCCACATCTGTGAATGAAAAAGAGGCTCCCCCTCTTCAGGATATGTTGGTTCTTCTGGTTGATTTGTTGCGATCATGACAATAGTAGTGGGGTCTGCGTCGATGATCTGTCTTTTACCAGTATTTTCAAAATCAGATTCTAAATTAGGGTTCGGCTCCTTGTCTTTGATCTCGACCACCAATGCCTATTTTGAGTGACATACCTCGGTGTTGTGTGAGGGGATTTTTTGGAAATCACACCATTTTTCGGTGTCCTTCTTTGTCTTCTCGTGACCCTTCTTTTCATGTGCCTTGGACTGGTTTTCAGGAGACTGTTTATTAGGGCCGTATTTATCATTCTTTGGTTGTTGCAGATTTGTAGACCCAAACTCGTGTTTGTTCTGGTGCTTAAATTTCTACTTGATTTTAACAACATATCGATAAGAAACACCGAGTGATGAGATGTCTAGAAAATCCATTTCAATTTGGATGTATCTGTGTAAAGCCCCACAGTATTTTAGAACCAAATGTCGTTTGTAGTCTTTGATACCTAAATTGGTGCACAAGGTATGGAAGGTATTGGTGAAATCTGGAACTTCTTTTCACCATGTGGTCCATCTCATGTATTCGTCCTCATAGTTTCCAACGGGGTAATACCGTTCCATTACTGCATCCACAAAAAAATCCCAAGTGGGCTTGGCCCCATATATTCCAGACACCTCTGTGGAAATTTTATCGCAGTAAGTTTCCCAACAATGTTTGACATGGGGGAGAGATTTAAGGAGTGTGAAGGTTTTCTTTTCCCTATCAAAAAAATTATGAACAAAGAAATAACATTCTAACAGATTTAACCATTTTGCTAGGGCATCCACATCTATATGACCTTCAAATATGGGAATATCAAAATTAACATGTACCTTGAAAGGAGAGGTGATTCCAAAGTGTCCATTTGATGAAGATGCGTCTGTTTCTATCAGTAGGCATTGAAGGATGTGGGAAAAATTCTCCATCATTTCGTCCCTCTATTGTGTGAGAGCTTGCTCCAGCAACAGATTGATAGAATCGTCGGCTTCATTGTTTTTCTTTTCTTATGCCATAGAGGGTTTATTGGGAATGTGAGAGTGATTTCCTTCAAGAGAGACAATATTGATACCCAACTTGCTATACTCAGACCTCGTCGGGGACATGCACTAAAAAAAATGATCAAGAGCAACCCGATCTAATACCATTAATCCAGATTATTTTCAACACGAAATGAGAGTGGAGATATAATAAAGAAACATACAGAGATATCTTAGATATCCAATAATATAATAGAAATGTATCAGATATGCAACCATAAACACAAAGATACAATAATACACAATTTTATATTAATGAGCGAAAATGTACAAAGGCTGTAAGAATACAGAGTGAAAGACTCGCTAGAATGGTGGTAGATTATCTATGAGAAGAGATGTGTCCGCTACTCGCATTCGCAAGAATATGATTTTACAATGAGGCTCTAAAGGCATTTTTATCATAAATAAAATCCAAAACCCTAACCCCGAGAGTTAAAAAGCCAACAGTTTTGTGGACCTTGTTTTGGGTAGTTTAGTGTATCAACTTCCCAGGGGCGTAACTTTGGCATACAATCTTCGTTTGGGGTGCACAATAGCTCATTGGAAATGTATCTTCAAGGAGATTCATTTAGGGGGATCAATCAAAGCCTTTATATATAATTTAAAATCTCAATACTAAAAAACCTTCATTTAGGCCCTCAAAATGGCCCGAGAAGTTAAAAACTGTTAAAAATAGTAAATCACCAAAATTGCCAGAAAACTATTTTGAGCCAGTTGGAAAAGATTGGTGGCCACCGATATCCACCTAGATCACCTGATGAGAAGATAAAATCAAGGATTTTTGGTAGACACCATCATCACTTTGAAGGGAACTCCAAGAGGAGGGCTCACAGTAGTTCAAGCCCATCTCCTACTAGAAATCATAGGAAATCTGGAGTGGATGAACTGAAGGGTGAAATGAACAAGATTAAACCTCCTATGTTTGATGGAGAGCACCATAAGGAGGAATATTCCGAGACATGGCTTCTTGGCATGAGGAAATATTTCCAACTGCAGAATTACTCCTCTCATGCAGAAGGAAGAATTACAATGTATCAACTGAAAGGAAAATAATCCATGTGGTAGGACCAGCTTGTACAAGTACAACATATCAAAGGGAAGAATGCTACCTCGAGGTAATTCAAGAAACACTTTGAAAATAAATAATTAACTAAGAGATAATATGACAAAAAGATGAAAGAGTTCTTTGAACTCAAATTGGGTAGCATGACTATAGATGATTATGAAAGAAGATTCCTAGAGCTATTGAAGTATGCCCCTTTCATAAAAGATGAGACTATCAAAATCCAAATATATTTGAGTGGACTGCCAGCTTTCCTTAGTGACAAGATCCAATATGATGATCCTAAAACTATGGAAGAAACCATAAGGAGAGCAACATGCTTATATGATCATCATAAAGGAAAGACTAATTTCCAAAGAGCTTTGGAAGACATGGAGAAGTTTAAGAGGGAACAAAGGCAAAAGGGGAACAAGACACCATTTTTTAGGAATAATCCTCAAAGACATCTAGTGTTTAGAGAGCCCAGGATGGCTGAAGTAGGTGGAAAAAGGCCAAGATATCCACCTAGGCAATCTTGGGGTTGTAAAGGGGACCACAAGCATAGAGATTTCCCTCACAGAAGTGATAAAGTGAGATCTCTCCACATTGTTTAGAAAGCAGAAACAATGGAGAACATGGGTAGTATAATACCAAGGATCTATGTAGCCCTGGACAACAAGAAATCTAAGTTTCAATCACACATGATCGAAGTTGAAGGTATGATCAATAACCATGCCTTTACTATTTTAATTGATTTAGGGGCTAGTCATAATTATATAGATCCCAAGGTAGTGGAAAGGTTTCAATTTCCAAGAAGAAAGCATGTGAAATCTTGGTTGGTACAACTGGATACAGGAGACAAGAGAAAGGTTGTTGATTTGGTTAAATCATGTCTAGTGGGAATGAATGGATTGAGTACCAAGGCATATTTAAACATCTTGTCTTTGGGATCATATGAATTCCTGATTGGTATGGATTGGTTGGACCAACACCATGCCATACTAGACTGTCCTAACAAGAAATTTACTTTCCTGGATGAAGAAGGAAATCATAGAGCAGTCCAAGGAATTCCTAGGGTAGTTACTATCAGATAAATTTCAGCAATGCAGCTGAAGAAATTCTACAGGAAAGGTTGTCAAATTTTTGCAGCCCATATGGAGGAAGCATATAAGGATAAGGTACTAATTTTGAAGGAGAATGTAGTCCTGGAAGATTTTGAATAGGTGTTCAAGGAGGTACTAGGACTACCTCCAAAGAAAAATATTTATTTCTCTATAATTTTGACGCCTGGAGCAGCCCCAGTGTCAAAGACTTTCTACATAATGAGTACACCAGAGCTGAAGGAACTACAAATGCAACTTGAAGATCTTCTGAAGAAGGGGTATATATGCCCAAGTGTATCACCTTGGGGCGCCCCAGTATTGTTTGTGAAGAATAAATATGGGACATTGAGATTGTGCATCGACTTCAGATAGTTGAATAATGTAACTATAAAGAACAAGTATCCTCTGTCAAGGATTTATGATCTCTTTGATCAATTGAAGGATGCAAAGATATTTTCAAAGATAGATCTCAGGTCAGGATATCATTGGGTAAGGATTAAAGAGGAAGATATCTGCAAGACCACCTTCAGGACAATGTATGGTAATTATGAGTTCACAGTGGTGCCATTTGGTTTGTCAAATGAACCAATTGTTTTTATGTGCTTAATGAATGGTGTTTTCCGGGAATATTTAGACAAGTTTTTCATTGTCTTTTTTGGATGACATTCTGGCATATTCCAATTTGGAAGAAGAGCATGAACATCATTTGAGGATGGTGCTACAAGTGCTAAGGGAGCATCAATTGTATTCCAAATTGAGAAAGTGCTCACTTTATCAAAACAAAATTCACTGTTTGGGGCATATCATATCTGAGGATGGGATAGTAGTGGACCCTGAAAAGATAGAAGCCATTAGGAAATGGTTAGAGCCAAAGAATGTGACAGAAGTCAGATCCTTCATGGGTCTAGCTAGCTATTACAGAAGGTTCATTATAGGGTTTTCAAGAATATCTCACCCCATCACTTCCTTGCAAAGGAAGGGGAAAACATTTCAATGGACAGAAGAATGTGAAAGAAGCTTCCAACAATTGAAGTAATTGTTAACTAGTCCTCCAATTCTAAGGATTGTAGATCCAAATGAATACTTCATTTTATACACAAATGCATGTAAATAAGGATTGGGTGGATCCCTCAATCAAAATGAGTTTGTTGTATGTTATGAAGCAAGGAAGTTAAAAGAGCATGAAAGGCTCTATGCCACTCATGATTTTGAGTTGAAAGACATAGTGCATGCCTTGAAGAAGTGGAGGCACTACCTCATGGGAAAAATGTTTGAGTTGAGGACAAACCATAATGGTCTGAATTATTTTTTTTATCAACCTATCTTGAATGCTAAGAAGAGTATATGGTTGGAATTCCTCTATGAGTATGACTTTGATATCAAACACATTAAAGGAAAGAAGAAAAAAGTGGTTGACACACTTATCAGGAGAGTGCATGAACTGCATGCTACAACCATTAGCATGTATCATACGAATCTTAGATGCATAATTTATGAAGATGAAAATTCAGATTTGCAGTACATGGAATTGGTAAAACAATTGCAACAAGGTAAAATGTAGCAAAAGGTTGAGGATTATGAATTGAAAAATGATGGAATCCTTTAGTACATAAACAAAGTCTATGTACCCAATTCTCCGGAATTAAGGAGTGCGATTTTAAAATAGATGCATAATGTGCCTCATGCAGGACACCCAGGATATCAAAAAACAATTTCAGCAGTCAAGAGCCAATATTATTGGCCCGACATGAAGAAGGAGATTGTTGAATACATAGATAAATTCTTGTAATGTCAAAAGGTAAATGTTGAGCATAGACACCCAACTAGTTTACTACATCCATTACCCATTCCTGAGTGGAAGTGGGAAGTGGTGAAACTGGATTTCATCATAGGATTACCCAGAAAAAACAAGCAACATGATTCCATCATGGTGGTGGTGGATAAGCTTACTAAATCTTCCCATTTTATTCCATTGAAGACTACTCACAAAGAAGATAATGTTGCTGATATCTATATGAGTGAAGTAGCATGATTTCATGTCATACCCAAGACAACTGTGTCCGATAGAGACCCAAAATTTACCTCAAAGTTTTGGATAGGGTTATTCAAGGGGTTCAAAATGAACCTAGAATTTAGCACAACCTATCATCCTGAGTTTGATGGGAAAATAGAAAGGGTGAACCAAGTGATAGAAGACATGCTAAGGATGTATGTGATGGAAAAACCATCTAAATGGAAGGATTATCTAGACTTGGTATAATTTTCTTACAACAATGGGTATCAAGCATCACTAGAGATGAGCCCATTTGAAGCCCTTTATGGCAAAAAATGCAACACACCAATAAGTTGGGACAACCTAGCTGATAGAGAAATAATTGGGCCAAAGTTTCTCAAGGAAATGGAAGAGAAAATGTTGAAGATTAAGCATAATAACTACTTGTGCAAAGAATATAACACATACCCAACAATAATCATGTGACACTTCAATAGTAGGATTAAAATGATTCCTACTATGATCAACTAAAAACCTTCCACAAAGAAAATTATCCTTTGAAAAATGACCCTCATGATCATCCTCATAAACACAATCATCTCTTGGCTCACAACTAGAAAAACAATTAACTATATTTGTAAATTCACCTTTCTGGTATAAGTTATGAGCATATAAATCTGCATTCTCATTAGTAAAAAAATCAATTTCAAGACCCAAAAAATAATTGAAATGTGAAAAATGATGTAGAAAGATGTCCCAAATCTGACTTCTGCTCATAAGCATCCTCCTTTCCATATCCTTCTTCCAGTTGATCTGCATCCAAATCTGATTCGTTCTTCTCATAAGCTTTAGTTTTTTCAAAACTTTCATCCCAAAACTACTTTGGTAGCCTCGCACAAGCTCGAAAATTCTCCTTGGTCTCCTTAGCATTAATAAACATTTGTTCAAGGGATGAGGATTTTTTGTCTCTGAGATAAAGGAACAACTCAAGATGTTGAGCTAGCATATAATATACCATGGTAGTAGTTTCAAAAGGCCATATATCCAAAGACATATTGCAATAAAAATTATGGAACCTCTTGTTGAATGAAGAAAGGGCTTCATCCTTCCGTCTTCTCATATTATTAAGTTCGATCGAATACTGATCAACATATTTGTTTTCACCCCAATATCTCAGTAATACACGATGAAAATCAATCCATGAACAAATAGAACAAAACTTCATATTTCTAAACCATAAAGCAACATCCCTCACCAAGGATTTGTAAAATAACTTTAAGATAACATCCTCATGCATGATTTTGAAATTATCAACGAAATCCTCAAAATATTCCATGTGCTTATCGACTGCAATATGATCGTCTCCTTTAACCACATGAAGGTATTCAAAGAACATGGGAGGGTAAGCATTTAGGATAGGAGGCAACTTAAGAGGTTTAATAAATTCTCTGATTCTTAATTGAACTTCAGAAGGTTGTACACAAAGCTCAACTGGCTGATTTCAAGGTTCAACAAGGACCTCAGAAGGTATATCAACTTTGTAATCCAAAGGTTTGCAATATGAGTCAATTTCAGGAGAAATTGAAGCATAGACCTCAGTTTTTTCAATAGGTTCACATGATAGAATGAAATATGAGTCAATAGTACATGAAGAGGATAAATCTTCACTACCCAGGAGAGAATATGCATTTGTAGGCTTATAGTCGTTTGAATAAACAAAGTAGAGGATGATCCTCTTTACATGCAAAGGGAAAGAAAGGAATGAGATGATAAAGAAGAACACAAGTTCATGGAGAAATATAATGAGTTGATACCCTGTTTTTCCCTTCTGTAATTTCATTTTTTGTCAATAGGATTCTTCCTCCAGTGGAATCTTAAACTGTGGAGTCGATAGGTTAATGATATGCAGTATGATATATGTTCACTTCTTATTCAACATCAAGAAGAAAATATGATCGATGTTGTTCTTTGAGGGAATATTACTTTGTTCCTTCCATTCCCTATGTTATAACCCTAATTTGTATAAGAAATACTTACCTGGCATCAAGCCATCTCAGATTCCTTCCTTGCCAAAACACTACTGAACAACTCTTCTTAAAAACCCCTTTTATAAAGGCCCACGTACCTAGCTCCATTACTGCACGCATGTACACGCTAGCTGACCCAAGACAACGTGCATGTACCTACAAAAGCACGAAAAAAGGAAAGTTGCTGATGGAACACACAACTTTGGATAAGTTAACTAAATATTTCGGCCATGCATGGCCGGTCATTCGACCAAATACCTAGCTCCTTCTAACCTATAAATGAAGGGGTAGAGGTCCCATTTGAAAGGAGGAAAATCATAGTAAAGAAACTATACCCGATTGAGCATTCCCTTTGTTCCAACCTTTATCCATCCTTGTGCAAAGAGAAGTATAGAGAAAAGCAGTTGGAAGACAGTGGAAGAAGAGCCCAGGGACAGGATCGAGGAGCATTAGCCGACTTTATCATTCTAAGGTATCATTGTGAAGTTAATAAAAGAATTCTTTTTCTCGTCCCGCCATATGAGATTGTCATTATTTGAATATTGATTGCACGATTGATTAAATCTATAACCCATTAGTTCATAGATCAAATGCATGCAGAGTTCTTTGTTTTTCTTTTGTGAATGCAGGACAACATTGGGAGGAGAGTTGTAGTCAAAGAACGACCAAGCACAAAAAGGGATCGACATCAAACACAAAAAATAAGGTACGTCAACTTAATCTCTTGAACCTTGTATTTACATATGAGTAATGGGGGTTTAGGCATGGGATGATGCTAAGAAGTAAGATTCGTTAGGTCATTTATGCATGCATGATAAAAACCCTTAGTGTTAGTCCGTAGGATGGATTTCCCATCCACAATAGAATTGGCGACCATACTGGGGATCTCTAGGGTTTCTGGGAATATTTTTTCTTGGGTATTTTTAAGAACTGGTTTCATTCCTTGTTCTTAAAGTTTTTGCAAAAGTCTGAGCTAACAAAGATTATGGTCTTACATACTAGTTATCTCTGTTTATTTTCTTGAATGCATTTTTTTTCGAGACCCACAGAGGTACATGCAACCTGTATAAGGTCTGCACATGTGTACCCACGCCCTACCTTCCCACAACCTGCGTGTACACGCTAGCTGAGGAAGTGTCAATCATGTGTATGATTTTAGAAAATTTATTTTAGAGAGGCAGTCATCCTCTCCCCTGTCATAAATAATCCTTCTCATGGGTTTTATGGAATTCATTCTAGTCTTTATTGTTTGCATTCTATAGCTTAGGTTTCACCTCAGATTTGTTTGTTCTATGAAGTTTTCCTTGGATTGTTTTCTTTTTACTGTCAAAGTAAGTGTTTGAGTCTTCAAGAGATTCTGGTTCTCAGTACCAGTAGTCTCTGCCTGGGCTTGATTTCTTTTCCTTTCATTTTTTAGAGTTTCATAAGTACATGCAGCATGTATAAGGTTTGCACGCGTGTACACATGCCTTGACTTTACACAGTTCACGTGCACACACTTGTTGTTGAACTGTCAGCAACATGCCTGTGGAGAATTTTTTTATTTAAGGTGAGGCAGTCATCCTTTCCTTTGTCAAGAATTATACCTCTCAGGTTTTTGGGTCTCTGTCATAGTGGTTAGTAACTTAGGTTTGATCACAACAATAGCTTTCTTTTTCATTAAGAAGTTTATCCTCAAAATTTTCTTTTTATAGGGTTTTTAGACAAGTGTGAGAGTCTATTTTTAATTTGCTTCTATGTTATTTTTAAAGTGACTCTTTGTGATATGCACTTAGGCCATAAGTTTTCTTGGTATTTACTTGTTGATATTTTTCCTTTTTGCTTTGTGAGCATTCAAATAAAAAAAAATATTTTATTTCTTTGTTTGGTTAAATAGTGTTAGTTTGCATTAGTAACCATGAAAAGTATTTTCTTTCATAAGTTTTTGATGGTTTACTTAGACTATAAGTAGCTCGTAGTTGAGTGAAATCCTTCTTTGAGTGTGTTGTTCAAAGATCTTAGAAATTTTTAGTTTGGAAAGTTGATTAATATTTGAGTCAAGAAGAAGTTATTTTGTTTCCAGCTTTCTGTTTATTTTTCTTTCGTCTTTCAAACATCACTAGTTTCAATTTCATAACCTTTGACTTAATACAAGCCATAAAAATTAACGTTAAATCTAAAATCAATTAGACTTTTTATGTTTGTAAGGTCAACCAACTTGTTTAGGGTTAGGGCCTTGAATTAGGTTGGAGAAGAAACTCTTCAAGGCCATTAAATCAAACATTGAAGTCTGAGTTAGGGAGTGTTCAAGTCCAGTACCGTGAAAGTTATCCGTGACCCCCCTCTAACACAGGGGCTAAACACAAGGTCGTGTGCAGAAAGGTAGCGGAGATAACCCCTCCAAAGCCGGACCAATCATAGTGGAGAACACATATAGAGGGCTTGTCTTGGGATTTCATCGATTGCATTTGCCACTAAGCTTCGTGGGTCTCGAATCTGTTCAAGGTCCTTAGTCATCTTACAAACCACTTTCTTTCCATACCCTTGATAGGTTTCAGGATCGATACCCTACTCATTGTGGTCTACCCGACTGTCGATTGTACCCGCCTAGTGACTATTCGCACGCTGACAACCTAGTTGCCTATATTTTTTAGGGACATACATAGGTGACTGCGGGGGTATACCGCGGTACCTAGGATAGACATCAGGCCATGCTTTGCAGAGTATGCCTGGAGGGTGCTTCCATGTTCGAGTTGCACTTGCACCAGTAAGTTGCTCTAGTGTTGGTTGTTGTAACTGTTCTTCCAACTAGTTTAGTGTTTGCTTGTTTTAACCTTAGGGACCTTTTTTAGTGTGTGTTGTTTTTGAACAAATAGAAATCCCTAGCGTGTATTTTATCTTCTAACACAGTGGAGGATCACAAGATCCACCAGTCACGAAGGCTTCTTGGCCTGCCACTGGTTACATTGGAGCCACCCCCGCCACCGCTAAGGCGAAATATAGACCAACAAGGGTCTTTTGAAGCGACTGGGTCACCGAAAAGCACACCTGACCAACCTCTTTTAAAGGACCTTTCGACACCTTTAAAGTGGACGATAATGGAGGCAAATCATGTCTCTTCTTCTGGGAATCCTAATATTCCTGTCACGGTTGTCATCACAGGGGGTGTTCCACCTCCTACCCCACCGTCGTCAGTCCGAGCCACCACGGTCTCGACTGACTCTACCTCGAGTAGTGGCCCGAACCTGTCTTTGGCGATGACTATTGCTCCTTTCACATAGAGTGAGGCAGGCTCTCCATTCTCATATGGGATGCCTAGCTTAGGTACAAGTCCTGTATTATCCTACTCCACTTTGTAGACTTTAGGTCTGGGGGCAGGGAGCTCTAACGCTCCTTTGTAAGGACCCATGGGGGGCACTTCAGCTCCTTTTAATGCTTTTCCTTATGGGGGAGGCCATATACCTCCTTCTTCCCCTTGATTGGGTGGTACCCACCAGCAATTCGCCAGGCCAAACACACACTATAGTTTAATTGGAGTAGGGAGTCGAGGACCACCTTCTCATAATATGCCGGTAGGTTTGACACTATTTTCTTTGTTTGGTGGATTTGGTAACAACACTTTCTCGTCAGCTGCTTTCCCGATCAGGGGCAACCCCAGTTATGGCCAACTTAATCCTATGCAGGGTACTATTCTTGCACAGGGGGAAAACCTAAGAACTTCTTCTGCATCAGGACCTTGGAATTCTTGGCAAGGATCAGTTCCCTCATCAAGAATGTCAATCTGGGGAAATTATTTTTACAACCAATGGAACCCCGGACAAGGTTCTATGCCTATGACCATGGGATCGGCATGGGGCAACCCTTCCCAAAGTCCTTCGAATGTAATGCATGCCCAACCATCTACATCCTATTTTGGGAATCAGCCGATGATGTCTCCTCACATGCAGAATCCGTACACTGGTCATGGCCATGGTTTTTACCAAAACCCCGGCCAACAACCCAACTTTTCCTGGAAACCTGGTGCTAGTCAAACTCCAGTCCCCTTTTTCCATGGTTATCATCAACAACAACCAAAAATACTTTTCTTGGCAACTTTACATTTTCCAGACTTGACAAGATTATTGAATGACCCCATCTGTCATGATCCATGTTGGCCTACCATGCCGACCAAATTGCCTTCGAACATACCAAAGTTTGAGGCCAAGCTTAACGAAGATCCAGGGGATCATGTGACCACCTTCCATCTTTGATGCTCATCTAATTCATTGAAATATGACTCCGTACAATTTCAATTATTTCAACGCACTCTCATCGAGAGTGCTACGAAATGGTACATCGAGCTCGACTGCTCGAGATATTCTTCCTTCGGAGAATTGGCAGTGGCATTCCTAAACCATTTCCAATTAAATGTGAGATACGGCATCAGCACATAATTGCTAGCCAATTTTGAACAGACAAAAGTGGACCATATCTCTGACCACATCCGAGAGTGGAGACGTCGAAAGAGTTTAATTAAGGTACCAGTCCCACCAGCATTCCTGCTCGAGTGTTTCCTTAAGTATTTGGTTCGACAGCTATCCCAAGACATCAAAACGTCAAGAGTGTTTTCCAAAGAATATGCCATCATGAGAGCTCAACAGCTTAAGCTAATTTATCTCAGTCTGGTTTACTGTACAAGGTTTTGATTGATGCATCATGATCCATACTTAATAAAACCAGACAGAGAGCTGGAACACATGTCGATGGTATTATAGGTTCATCACAAACCAATCCCGCTGAACAAATGACAAAACAAATGCAACAATTGTCTATACAACATACAGTGGCAAGACAAACTAATGTTTTGGCTGCTCCCCCTACCCAAACATCGGATGTACACACTGTGCAATTGACAAATCCAAAGGCCACCCAATAGCCTGATGGAAAGAAAAAACAACGAAAGGAGGGTAAGGGGGATAAGAAACCCACTAATAATGCTGGCAGGGGAAACACTAAGAGACAGAAGGCGAGGTATCTGTGTAACCTGTGTGTGGAAGACCACCCGACCCACTAGTGTCCTCAGCTTGCAGAGGCCCAAAAGTTTGTGACACAACAATGACCTGCTATGTTAACGAATCCATTCTAACATGGGAAAAACCTAACCCAATCCTCTACAAGCGCAGAAGGAGGTAGTTTAGGACCCTCTCCATCTTCAAACAACCCTACATCCACGAATGTGTATATGATGAAAGGTGATGCTTTTATATCGACTAGAGAACATGACTATAGTAAGCCAAGAACCTCTGAGAAAGGAAACAAAGATGAAATCCCATCTCTTCCTCTCTAGATCGAGAAGAATTTGGGAAAAACAATGACACACATCCCAAAAGGTGCGTTTAAGAAAGCTTCTCACAACCCAAATGCAAGGGCCGCCCAAAACTATTATGTGGTGGAGGATTTATCTTAAACCCCTTGTGCGATGTCCGCTTTGGAGGTCCTCCAGAGCTTCCGTTCCCAGAGGAAAGATTTGTTAGTAGCTTTAGGATCCAATGAGACTTGTAATCCAGGTACAATCATGCTAGATACAACTGACTTAAAAATTCGTCTCCCTTACCACATAGAATTTCAAATAGTAGTGGCCTACCCCATGAAAATTTTTATGCAGAATATTTTCCGCATAGTGGTTGATGAGGGCACCTTGACATGCGTCATGTCATTGGCATGTTGGAAGGCCATTGGCCAACCCGTTTTGTCTCCATTACCTACTCTTCTTACCACTTTCGACAGTCGTTCATTATGACCACATGGCATCATCCCCTCTTTCCCCATGCAGTTAGGAGATAAAACCGTGTGTATCGAGGTAGAAGTATTCGACGCATCCCTCGACTACAATCTCTTGCTAGGTAGGAGTTGGACTTATGCCATGCAAGAAATGGTTGCTACAGTTTTATGGGTCTTGTTGTTTCCACACGAGGACTAGATTGTGACCATTGATCAATTGTCCTTCTCCAGACCCGACCCTTCATTGGGGGTATCCGCGGTCCCGATGATTGATAATCCCCAACTGAGCATCGTCAACATAGGGGTTGGTTTGTGACCATCTTTGATGGGTACCTTCGATTACCCGCCCCATCAAGGCGATGTCAAGTTCATATCAGACCACCATAAGGTTGAGATTTTGCAAGTTTCGGCATTTCGCACGACTTACTTCAACGATCCGTGGATTCTTCCTTCCCCATCGGCCACAATGGAAGGGACAAGGCACAATGGTATGTCCATGCCTTTGTCCACGGTAGAGGCAACGCACTTTTTAGTCTAGCAAGATTTCGTCGACACAGATCCGACTCCTGCACAAGACTTAGATCCAATCCCAGAGCCTATTTGGGCTTAAGGTTCCCTCGCTGATACCAATTTGTTAGACTTAGTCTTTCCCTCAGACGAAGAAATCATTGAAGAAATGATTAGTCTAGACAAACCTTGGGACAATCTCCATCATCGATCATACTTCCTCCCAGAGTTAAGCAGAATTGAAGCAGGGGAATTCACCTTGACTATGACTGGAGATAGGTCTTGTCTTATCAATCCATTGGCTACACATGAGGTTTATGCTGAGGGTAATATGGAAACTATCACTAAAACTATACCGATTAATATATCCAGAACTCCTGGTGTCATGGATAATGTTTTCATCGGAGCTGACTGTTCCCTCGAAGAGATTCAAATCTACACAGACTTATTTAAAGAATTTTGCAACATTTTTGCTTGGTCTTATGAGGAAATGCTAGGCATTTATCCAAAAATGGTTGAACATGAAATCACAACTTATATTGATGCCAAGCCAATTTGGAAGAATCTTCGTCCAGTTAATCCCAGGAAAGCAACACCCATTAAGGTTGAAGTCGAGAAACTTCTCAAAGCCGATTTTATCTATCCTATCCATTTGATCCAATGGGTGTCAAATCTTGTGCCGGTCAATAAGAAATAGGGCACGATTCGCGTATGTACAGACTTTCATGATTTGAACAAGGCCTGTTCAAAAGATAATTTTCCCACACCATTCATTGACTAGATAATTGATGAATGTGCAGATTGCGAGGCCTTTTCTTTCATGGATAGTTTTTTGGGATATAATCAGATACAAATCAAGCCTGAAGACCAACACAAAACTACATTCATTTGTCCATGGGGTACATTTTCCTATCGTAAGATGCCTTTTGGTCTCAAAAATGCTGGAGCTACCTTCCAACGGGCCATGTATTTTTATTTCCATGATATCAAGCATATAGTCAAGGCCTATTTAGATGATTTAGCATCTCGATCTTGCAAGAGAATGGATCATCCCACACACCTCCGACTTATCTTTGAGCGATGTCACTACTTCCAGATTCGCTTGAATCCAAACAAATGCAACTTTTGCGTAACATCAGGACGTTTGTTAGGTTTCATAGTGTCAACAAAAGGGATCATGGTCGATCCTCTGAAGGTTGAGGCAATAGTTCAGTTGCCTCCCCCACGCATAATCCTTCAACTTTAGAGTCTACAGGGCAAGGCAAACTTTTTTAGGGGTTTCATCGCCAACTGTGTGGAGATCACGAAGGGCTTTATGCAATTACGGAAGAAAGACGTTCCTTTTCATTGGGATGATGCCGCTCCATTCTCCTTCGAAGCATTGAAACATGCCCTCACAACTGCCCCTCTGCTTCAGCCACCCAACTATAAAAAATATTCCTTATTATACTTGGCTGCAACAAAATCAACCATCAGCATGGTCTTAGTTCAGGAAGATGATTTTCTCTCAGAATATGTGATCTATTACCTGAGTTGAGGCCTCGACGAACCAGAACTCAATTATTCTCATATCGAAAAACTTGCGTTGGCAGCAGTCCATACTGTTCAATGGTTCTGTCATTATGTTCTGTTTCGCAAGACCACCGTCATTGTCGTTGTGAATTTGTTTCAATACATGTTGAAACGACAGGTAATAGGTGGAAAGATCAGTAGATGGATATTCATCCTCTAGGAATTTGACTTAGATTTCATTTCGACAAAATCCAAAAATTCACTGTTCTTTGCAGAACTTATTTCAGAACTTTCGGTCGAGTCAAGTGATGTTGTGCTCGAAGAATCACCTATTCGAGGAGATATGTTTTCGAGATCATCTTCAGACCCTTAGTATGGATATATTCTAGTATATATCCAGACTTTGAAGTTCCCCACCTCTGCTTCTCGTGATGAACATCACCTTATACATCATCAGGCCAAGAATTATCTCATCCTTGAGGGCACTCTCTATCGTCGAGGGGTAGATTGTGTTCTTCTTCGATGCATCACTCATGAAGAAGCAGAACTCGTGCTTAGCGATTTCCATACTGGAGCATGTGGTGGTCATTTGTCTGGGTTGGAAACAAACCAAAATATTTTATGAGCGGATTACTTTTGGCCAACACTAATCAAATATTGTATTGAATCGGTCAAGAAGTGCCACCCATGCCAGATCTTCTCTCAGAAGATGAGGGCACATCCCGCTCCCATGTTTCATGTCATCATAGTTGGTCCCTTCACCAAGTGGGGAATTGATTACACTACATGCAACCCTCCTTCAGCAAGGGGGCACTGTTATATCATTGTAGCCGTAGACTACTTTACGAAGTGGGTCGAAGCTATGCCAATGTTTAAAGATGATGGAGAGACTGCAACTCTCTTTTTGTTCAACCAAATAATCGCAAGGTTCGATGTCCCGAGAGAGATTGTCACTGACCATGGCAGTCACTTTCAGAACCAAATAATGGCCGAATTAACATCAAAGCTTGGATTGTGGCAAGAACATTTTTCACCCTACTACCCCCAAGAAAATGGTCAGGTGGAAGTTGTAAATAAATCTCTTAAGACCATCCTACAACGAACGATCAAATCGGCCAAGTCAAATTGACATTTGATGTTATACTCAACATTATGGGCTTACCGAACATCTGTTAAGACTACAACCGGTTTCTCACCTTTTCAACTTGTTTACGGGCTGGACGTAGTATTGCCTATAGAATGTCAGATCCCGTCCCTAAAATTGGCAGTACAATTACTGCCAGACACTTCTCCACTTGAAGAACGGTTATTATACCTTGAGCGGCTTAATGAGCAGCGTCGTGATGCGGCCCTGGACAACTAGGCTCACAAACAAAAATTCAAGTGTCAGTATGATCGGTCCATTTGTCCTCATATTTTCTTTGAAGACAACCTTGTTTTGGTTTATGACCAAGATAAGGACCCCCTGGGGGCAGGCAAATTCAAACCCATGTGGTTCAGACCTTTCATCATAAAAGAGGTTCTAAAAAAGGGCACTTATCGTCTGTTTGACTTTGAGGGAAATGCTTTGGCGGAGCCTAGAAATGGGTTCTACCTCAAGAAGTATTACTCATAGGTAGGTCACCTTGGGTAACTTTTTGTAACATATGTATAGTCTTTGTACTATTACTTTCTGGTTTCTTTTAGTATTATGGATGTGTCATTTTTTATGTTATCTTTTGTCACTATGACAGATGTCAAGTGAATCAGAGGTGTTCATTGGGCACACAGATGGTGCTAGCTGACAGACTTGGAGGCTTGCCTTCGCAACTTGGGTAATTTTTACACCTCAGGGCCAATTATTATCTTCAAGAGGTATATGTTTAGGCAACACCACAAACAATGTCACCGAGTACAGTGAAGTTATTGAGTTGCTTCGTGATGCCCTGTCATTTGGTATCTCTCATCTCTGGGACTATTTAGACGCTTAGCTGGTTGTGTCTCAGTTAAATAGATTCTACTGTGTTCATGGTCCGACTTTACACCGATGATTCCTTAGGGTACGTCTCTTAGAATGAATCTTTGATTATATTACATATTTTCATGTTCCTAGAAGATTAAACCAAGTTACAAATACTTTAGCTAATCAAATTTTAGACTGGCATCTCGCACACATATAAAAATACATACAGATAAACATGTAAATACATTTTTAAAGGAAAATATGATCCATAAGACACAAAAAGACATAAAAATCTATATATAATATCATAATCATCAGAATACATAGGTGGACGCAAGCGCCTCAAAAAATATGACCAGTAACGAGTCATGGGACTTATGCCCTCAAAAAATATATACAAGTAGAGCTCTTCGTAGGTGAAAAGTCTAGACTAACTAAGGTCAGGGCCTGTGGGTCCTGTTTTAATAATCAACAATGTTTGCCAAACATCGGAACAGTTGGACTCACGTTCGTGGTGCCCCCACTACATGAGGCTACATAGATGGTGGCAGATCCTTAATCTATGCCATGGGGATGGTGCGAGTGAGCGAGGTAAAATTTCGGTCAACTCGTCTCAAAACCCTCTCAGCCTCACCGGTTGGAATCTCTCCTGCTGCTGCTCATCCCCCTGCGGTGATAGGTGTGGCCCTTGGCCGAGGATGACGCCTATTCCTCGCATAATCTGCAGGTCTCAATGGTCCCACATCTGCACACAATAGACACATATCTGTCAAATACTCTGGTATAAAAAATGATATATATAAAAAAAAACATAAAAATTATATATG
>JZKD02S2067896.1:1038776-1050549 GCA_000966675.3 Picea glauca | reverse complement strand
AGTTGCAGCTGGAAAACAAAGGAAGTTGGTGCTTCCAATGAATGTAATTCTTCAAGACATATAAGAAAAAACATTCTGTGGTTTTCTACCGATTTGGGTTTCCACGTAAAACACTAGTGTACTGTGTATGTGTGTGATTGTCTATTTCTTACTGCTCATTATTGGATAATAATTCTACATTGATATAACATTTGAAGAAAAAGGATTACAATTACGCTATTACTGATTCGCCCCCCCTCTCAGTAATCCAAAAACTACCATATAATAACAACAAGGGAATCCAATTCCATTTCTTTGGTTCCCTAAATTTAGTTATGCATTGTAGAGCATAAAGGATGTAGAGAAATCTAGTTGAAAATGATGAAATCACATTCTACATATCCCATCAAAATTTCAAAATGTAATTTTAATTATGAAAGTGGTCCATGTGTTTTTCAAACTTTAAATGCATACCTCAAATTAGCCTAGTGTCATCTTTTTGGCTTTTAAATGTTAAATAAATATTTAGCTAACATTCTACCAAGGGTGATTTTAAGGATGGAATTTTATTTTAAAATGTAGAAACCTTGGCGAATCTTACTAATCTTTCATATTCCAACAATAAAATGTTTAGGGATATTTTTGTAAAAACATTCAAATTTCTAAGGATTTAAATAGTTTGCATAAAATTTTGGCGATTTTTCAGGTAAAATAGTTGTATTATATAGAATTTAGGCAAATCATTTTTAGAATGACAAATCATTTTTTGGGAAAAACCATGGAAAATTAGCCCATGAACTAAATTTAGCCCCTAAAATCATCGCTGCATTCCACTCACAATATTTTGAATGGGTAAAGTTGGCCGGGATATGAATTTGAAGAGAACCATAGCCCCATTCCTTCCTTAGCTTATTTTCCATTTTTAAACTCTTGCAAATATATATAGTGTAGATAAGAATTCTTCATTTCATGTTTCCTATTTGAGGAGGAGCTGTGGAGGAAATTTATGTATGTACAGTGGTGCAAACAATTCCCTCCAAGATTTTAAAAATAATATTCAGTACTCATATTCTTCACTCACATCCTTTGTGTGATGGTAACAATCATAGTCTTTGTGGTACGATCAACACTCACATCCTTTGCGTCATGGTCGACACTCAAATATTCTTTGTGGAATGAACTGCATTCATTCTAGAGATATGTCACCCACTAGCCTTTGAAAACAAACCAACATCCATGATCCAGGTGGATATAGGTGGCCACCCAACTTTTCCAACTGGCTCAAAACAGTTTTCTGGCAATTTTGTCAATTTCTATTTTTAGCAGTTTTAACTTCTGGGGCCATTTTGAGGGACCAAATGAAGATTTTTCGAGATCGAGCTTCTCAATGATAGCCAAAGGCATGATTGAGCCCCCAAAATGAATCTCCTCGATGATACCTTTCCAATGGGATATCATACGCTAAAACGAATATCGTATGAAAAAGTTACGACCCCGGGAAGTTGATGTACTAACTTACCCAAACGGGGCCCACATGACTTTTGGTGCTTCATCTCCTAGGGTCAGGTTTTTGGATGTCTAGGGTTTTTGGCATTTCGGTTTATTGTAAAAATTCCTTCGGATCCTCATTGTAATCATATTCTTGCGAATGCGAGTAGCTGTCACATCTCTTCTCATAGATAAGCTAACACCATTCTAGCGAGTCTTTCACTCTATATTTTTATAGTCTCTGTACATTTGTTTCATTAATAGAAATTGTGTATTACTATATCTTTGATATATTTATGTTATATTATTGGATATTCATGATATCTCTGTGCATTTATTTATTATATCTCCGCTCTCATTTCGTGCCGAAAATAGTCTGGATCAATGGTATCAGAGCAGGTTGCTCTTGATCGTTTTTCAGTGCATGTCCCTGGCGAGGTCCGAGTATAGCAAGTTGGGTATCGATATTGTCTCTCTTGAAGAAAATCGATCTCACATGCCCAAGAAACCATTCATGGAAGAAGAAAATAAAAACGACGGAATAGACGATCCTATCAATCTATTGCTTGAGCAAGATCTCACGCGACAGAGGGAGGAAATGATGGATAATTTTTCCCACATCATTCAATGCCTGTCGATAGAAACATGCACATATTTATCAAGTGGCCACTTTGGAAGCACCTCACCTTTCAAGGTACAAGTTAATTTTGATATTCCTGTATTTGAAGGACAGATAGATGCAGAATCCCTAGACAAATGGTTAAATCTGCTAGAAGGTTATTTCTCTGTTCACAATTTTTTCGACAGAGAAAAGATCACCTTCGAACTCCTTAAATATCTCCCTCATGTCAAACATTGGTGGGAAACTTACTGGGAGCAAAGTTCCACGGAGAATTCTGGAATATATGGGGCCGAGCCCACTTGAGATTTTTTTATGGATGCGGTAAAGGAACAATATTACCCTGTTGGCAACTATGAGGACCAGTACATGAGATGGACCACACTGCGGCAAGAGAGGGGCCAAGTAGTTCCAGAGTTTACCAATACCTTGCATACCTTGCTCACCAAGATGGGTATAAAAGACTCTGAACGACATTTGGTTCTGAAATATCATCCGGATCTACACAGATACATCCAAACTGAAATGGATTTTCTGGACATTTCATCACTCGGTGCTGCTTATTGATATGCTGTTAAAATCAAGAAGAAGTTTAAGTACTAGAACAAACAGGATTTCAATTCTGTAAATCCACAACAACCAAAGTATGATAAAGATAGGTCTAATAAACAATCTCCTGAAAACCAGTCTAAGCCACAGGATAAGAAGGGTCATGGGAAGATGAAGAAGGACACCAGAAAATGGTGTGATTTCCACAAAATCGCTTGGAACAAAACTGATGAATGTTGCTCAAAAAATTCATTGGTGGCCGAGATCAAAGACAAGGAGCCAAACCCTGATTTAGAATCTGATTTTGAAAATATTGGTAAAAGACAAATCATCAACGCAGACCCCACTGCTATTGTCGTGATCACAATAATTCAACCAGAAGAACCAACAAATCCTGAAGAGGGGGGAGCACCTTTTTCATTCAAAGATGTGGGTGAAGGGGACCTCACTACATTGTATTGTTGATAGTGAAAGCCAGAAGAACCTCATCTTAGTAGAGGTCGTTAAACAGTTGGGATTGTCGACAACACCACACCTGTAGTCATACAACATCGGGTGGCTTCGCCAAGGATCAGATCTCCATGTCAACCAACAATTTTGATTGTCATATGGCATATAGCCCTTCAAGGATGAGGTATTATGTGATTTTTCCCCACTGGATGTCTGTGATGTTCTCTTGGGCCAACCATATATGTGGAAGGGCCATGCTATTTATGAGTCTCGACCCTATAGTGTCATTGTTATTTTGTGGGGTAATCTCTACAAAATACTAGAGGTAGTTATGACTATTGTTCCACATAAATAGTGCCGAAAGGTAGTATCTCATACTTCAAAATTCAGCTTCTTCACAATTTGTTCAAAAGGGGAACATAAGGACACTACAACCACTACAACCTCTCCTCAACCACCTTCTATCCAACAAAATTAGATCGACAAGGTTGCAAAAAAGAGAAAAGATTCCTTCTACACACCGTCCTCTCATGTAGCTCGACTTGTTGAACAGCCTCAGCCTCAGTAGGTTCGTGACAAACTTCCACAAACTGAGCAATGTGACGTCTCCAACAAGGCAAACAACTCACCAAGATGCAGATTCAACAAATGCTTTTCCCTTTCCCCCGGGAACTCAATGCAATGGATACCATTGATTCCTAAGGAGGGAGGATTTATCTAGGTGGATATCGGTGGCCACCCACCTTTTCCAGCTGGCTCAAAACAGTTTTCTGACAATTTTGGCAATTTACTATTTTTAGCAGTTTTAACTTTCGGAGCCATTTTGAGGGCCCAAGTGAAGGTTTTTCGAGATTGAGATTCTCAATGATATCTAAAGGCATTATTGATCCCGTAAAATGAATCTCCTATATGATACCTTTCCAATGGGCTATCATATGCCTAAAACGAATATCGTATGCAAAAGTTGTGACCCCGAGAAGTTGATGTACTAACTTATCCAAACAGGGCCCACATAAGTTTTGGCACTTCCTCTCCTAGGTTTAGGTTTTTGGATGTCTAGGGTTTTTGGCATTCCAGTTTATTGTAAAATGCCTTTAGATCCTCATTGTAATCATCTTCTTGCGAATGCGAGTAGCCGTCACATCTTTTCTCAGAGATAAGCTAACACCATTCTAGCGAGTCTTTCACTCTGTATTTTCACAGTCTCTATACATTTCTTTCATTAATAGAAATCATGAATTATTGTATCTATGTGTTTATGGTTGCAACTCTGATAAATTTTTTTTATATTATTGGATATCTACAATATCTCCATGCATTTATTTATTTTATCTCCACTCTCATTTCGTGCCGAAAGTAATCTGAATCAATCCATAATGTAATAATATGTATTTACATTTATTTTCTTATGATGTAATAATAGTTATTTACACTTTACTTATAAAATACATTTATTTTCATATGATGCAATAATATTTTTTTACACTTAATTAAAAAAATTAAAATAACAACAATTTTATCATGCAAATCGTCAATAACATTAGGCTAAGTCTTGATCTATACCTTCATTACTACAAATCAAACCGTTTTTATATGTCACACAAAAAAAACATTTTTTGATGGCGATTTTCTTCGGTTTTACACTTTATTTTTGATGGGGATTTTCTTCGGTTTTACACTTTCTTTTTGATAGTGATTTTCGATTTTCTTCGGTTTTACACTTTCATTCAAACCAACTTCTATAATCTAAATATAATTTTTTTTTCTTTCCAACATTGTCCAAAACATTTTCCATATGAATTACATTTTCCATATGAATTAAGCAGTTGATTTTTTTTTTCTTCGAAAAGAATTAAAATTGTGATAGAGTTTCAAAATCGAAAGCATACACTTTATCAATATTTTTTTTATAAATTTTACTTTGGATAAAGTTCATTTTAATTATAAATGTTGGGAGAATATCAGGTAAGAAAATCATTTCTATATATATATACATATTATAATTTTTTATTTGAGAAGATATATGTGGATTTCAGTTTACCATCATCACTCATCTTCAATTATTATGACAATAAACTATTTTTAAAAAATATTAAAAAAAATAATAAACACTAAGATAAGAAAAGTATTATTTTAAATATTAAAAAAGAGCTAATACATCATATCATAATTCATAGTTCAATTGTGTATTTTCAATCATAAGTATCCAAAAATATGGAATATCAACATTTTGTATGTGCAAAGCATCTATCATCATACATTTATTAATGCAACAAGTTGCACTTTGAAGTGTCACTTGGATTTATATTGAAGGTTTTATTAGCTATATTAGGTCTTAGTACCAAAGAAATCATAGGGAATTAAATCCTTGCACATAGGAATGTAATAAGGTTTATTGACCACATCCATAAAATTGATGATGAAGTTTGCGAAAATTTACAAAAAATTCAAGGGAGGTAAGGGGCTAGATATGATCAACATGCCATAGAACATCAATTTTACATAGGACAAATGATCTAGATTTACCTTCAAAAGGAGCACTTTAGGGACAAAGACAAGAATATCAATATGCTCAGGTATGGTGGTGGTGGCAATGGAAACGAAAACATTGTTGGTGGTGGTAGTGGCAACGATGACGTTGGTGTTGATGGTGGTGTATTGGGTGTTGATCAACCTAAGCAATGGAAACATGGTGAGGTAAAGACAATTACAAAGTGACATTTGAGACATACATGATGTTAACGCCTTTTGTCATCCATTATTAGTGAACCATATGGTTTGACTTCCATATCTTAGTAAATTGTTTGGATCCTCCCTTTAAGGTGAAAAAATTAAGGGAAAATGTCATATACCAAACATCATAATCAATATTACCATTGTGAAAATAATGTTGATATTCCTTACCAACATATATAACATCATATCTAAAATTTCATGTTCTCTCTCTTTTTTTTTGTTTTCTTGTTGTTACACAACTTTACCTAAAAGATTGGATATACTATCTTAACTTTATACACAATTTTTATTAGTCATTAATCTATGACCCATATCCATGAGTATTAGTCGCAACTGACCAATAATTATCATGATTTGAATAGTCCACTTAGTAATCATTGCATCGGGTGATGCTCACAGGAGTGAAGAAATGAGATTGAAACCAGCAAAATTAATCGCATAGCAATTATCATCACTTCCAGGGCTTGCACCCGGTAACCAGGACTTCCCAGGTGGTCACCCATCCCAAGATGCCTCTGGCTCAAGTGCACTTAACTGTGGAGTTTTCCCCACAATCAATCCCACTTAGCTTGCTACCCCATTTGAAAAACCTTAGCAAGTATTGTGCCTTATGAACTATCCAATTAGAGCTCCCTTCACTCTTATTATTTAATCATAGAGGGGATTTCGCAGTGAAACATATTAGATATCATTTTCGGGATTAACTGCGTAGTGTAAGTCATTAATCTATGACCCTTATCCATGAGTATTAGTCGCAATTGACCAATAATTCTCATGATTTGAATAGTTCACTTATAACTCATTGCATCGGGTGATGCTCACAAGGGTGAAGAAATGAGATTGAAACCAACGAAATTAATCGCATAGCATCAATCATCACTTCTGGGGCTTGCACCCGGTAACTAGGACTTCCCAGGTGGTCGCCCATCCTAAGACGCCTCTAGCTCAAGCGTGCTTAACTGTGCAGTTTTCCACACAATCAAGCCCACTTAGCTTGCTACCACATTTGCAAAACCTTAGAAAGTATTGTGCCTTATGAAATATCCAATTAGAGATTCCTTCACTCTTATTATTTAAGCATAGAGGGGCTTTCGCAGTGCAACATATTATATATCATTTTGGAGATTAACTGCATAGTGTAAGTCATTAATCTATGACCCATATCCATGAGTATTAGTCGCAACTGACCAATAATTATCATGATTTGAATAGTACACTTAGCACTCATTGCATCTGGTGATGCTCACAGGGGTGAATAAATGATATTGAAACTAGCAAAATTAATCGCATAGAATCAATCATCACTTCCGGGACTTTCACCCGGTAACCAGGACTTCCTAGGTGGTCACCCATACCAAGACGCCTCTGGCTCAAGTGCACTTAACTGTGGAGATTTACCCACAATCAATCCCACTTAGCTTGCTACCCCATTTGCAAAACCTTAGCAAGTATTGTGCCTTATGATCTATCCAGTTAGAGCTCCCTTCAGTCTTATTATTTAAGCATAGAGGGGCTTTCGCAGTGAAACATATTAGATATCATTTTCAGGATTAACTGCATAGTGTAAGTCATTAATATATGGCCCATATCCATGAGTATTAGTCACAACTGACCAATAATTCTCATGATTTGAATATTCCACTTAGCACTCATTGCATCGGGTGATTCTCACAAGGGTGAAGAAATTAGATTGAAACCAGTGAAATTAATCGCATAGCATCAATCATCACTTATGGGGCTTGCACCCGGTAACCGGGACTTCCCAGGTGGTCACCCATCCCAAGATGCCTCTAGCTCAAGCACGCTTAACTGTGGATTTTTCCCCACAATCATGCCCACTTAGCTTGCTACCCCATTTGCAAAACCTTAGCAAGTATTGTGCCTTATGAACTATCCAGTTAGATCTCCATCCACTCTTATTATTTAAGCATAGAGGGGATTTCACAGTGAAACATATTATATATCATTTTTTGGATTAACTGCGTAGTGTAAGTCATTAATCTATGACCCATATGCATGAGTATTAGTTGCAACTGACCAATAATTATCATGATTTTAATAGTCCACTTAGCACTCATTGCATTGAGTGATGCTCACAGGGGTGAAGAAATGATATTGAAACCAACGAAGTTAATCGAATAGCATCAATCATCACTTCTGGGGCTTGCACCCGGTAACCAGGACTTCCCAGGTGGTCACCCATCTAAAGATGCCTCTGGATCAAGCGCGCTTAACTGTGGAGTTTTCCCCACAATCAAGCCCACTTAGCTTGCTACCCCATTTTCAAAACCTTAGCAAGTATTGTGCATTGTGAACTATTGCGTTAGAGCTCCCTTCACTCTTATTATTTAAGCATAGAGGGGCTTTCGCAGTGCAAAATTTTAGATATCATTTTTGGGATTAACTGTGTAGTGTAAGTCATTAATCTATGACCCATATCGATGAGTATTAGTCGCAACTAACCAATAGTTATCATGATTTGAATAGCCCACTTAGCACTCATTGCATTGGGTTATGCTCATAGGGGTGAAGATATGAGATTGAAACCAATGAAATTAATCGCATAGCATCAATCATCACTTCTGGGGCTTGCACCCGGTAACCGGGACTTTCTAGGTGGTCACCCATCCCAATACACCTCTGGCTCAAGCATGCTTAACTATGGATTTTTCCCCACAATCAAGCCCACTTAGCTTGTTTCCCCATTTGCAAAACCTTAGCAAGTATTGTGCCTTATGAACTATCCAGTTAGAGATCCCTTTAGTCTTATTATTTAAGCATAGAGGGGCTTTTGCAGTGCAACATATTAGATATCATTTTTGGGATTAACTATGTAGAGTAAGTCATTAATCTATGACCCATATCCATGAGTATTAGCCACAATTGACCAATAATTCTCATGAACAAAAAATATCTTATCTTTATACATAATTTTTACAGTTACTAAAAGTAACAAGGGATGCTACAAAGCTACAAGTCCCTATCTTAAATCAAGATAATTTGAGAAAAAACATAGTTATTATGTCGTAAAGATGCATTGTTTATAGAGGAAACAAAAAACAACTACTTTTTCAATGTGAGAGGGGGGATATAGTGTTTTGGTTGACTACTTATTTGTATTCTATATATGAAGAACATGGATGTGAATAATTAGTGAAGTACATGAAAGTTAAGAATTAGCTAGGGAAGGATTTCAGTGAGGTATTGGTATTGACGGGCTAGTTAGTCTATGTTGGGGCTCAGAAATGTCATATTTTCATCCATCTTTGCCTTCATAATTCTTCACATTTCATCGCGCCATTAACCTTTCACGATTTCATTTCCATAAATATACTTGGGTTTCACCTTATTGTTCTCCACTTTATTCATTTTAGTATTTAAAAGGAATTTGTGATTAAATGTTCGAAAATTGACATGTTTTCATATATATCTCAAATATGTGTGAGCTTTGTAATGTGTAGGAATATGTGAAGGATTAATTCAAAGGACTTCTTGAATACTTCCTCTACCATTTCAATATTTGAGAAGATAATTCAAGCCCATTCCAAGGAGAATATCATGGAGATTTGGTTGGAATATCTTATCCAAGATATATGAGAGATATGTGTGAGGATTTGAAGGGATTATATTTTGTAATAATGGGAAATAGGTTGAGAGAAAAGTGGATCTATAATAATGAGATGGTTATCTTATCTTCAAATCTCTCATGTATAAAAGAGAGTGCTCTCTCTTCATGAGAATTCAATTAGGAGCAATCAGTTGTCAGTAGAGAATTAGAGTAGTCATTAATTGTAGTCATTAGGATTCGAAAGAGAAATGAATTCTTAGCTTTGATTCATGGTTTTGGTTTTCATGCTTTTATTATTTTGTTATGAAGATTGATTTGGTTATTGTAATCGAAGATTGCTTCATTGGCGTGAGCTCACATATGTTGTTGTGTTATTTAACTCTTCACATGTTGTACTTGCCTTTCCTTCATGTAGTTCTCCATTTCTAGATTAATTCCTTCATGCAATTTATCATTCCTAGATTAATTTCATTTACACAACTAGATTAATTCAATTCTAAGTCGTGTGTTAGATTAATGATTCTATTTCAGTCATATGTTAGATTAATGATTCAATTTCAGTTGTAGCTTAAACATTAGATTAGATTAGTCCCACTTCAATCTTGCATATACTTTGCGTGTGCTTCGTCAGTTTACGAACCCCAGGTTGACAAATTAGATAGTTGGGTAAATACTACAATGCAATTAATTCAACATTAGTTTGGCCCAATGTAACGACTGTTGTTCCTTTTGTTCCGATTGTTGTTCCTTTTGCAGGTCATGTTGTTCCTTTGAATAGAACAACTTCCGTTCCCTTTACAATTTTTGTTCCTTTACAGGTGTTGCATCTCTGGAGGCTGGGTATTGAAAACAAAAGGTAAGAACCTATGTAGGCGACAAGTAAAATGCTTGTGCCAGTGCCTACCTTTGGCTGATGCATAGGGGTTGTTTTTAGGACATATTTAGAGACCAACATTTTGGCGTCGTTGTCGGGCAAGCACGATGGATTGGATTTTAGATTTCTTATTCATGCAACTGTGATTAGACATGCTCCTAACTCTGAGGTGACATATGGGTAAGGACATGTAGCGTAGTGTAAATTTCAATTCTTGCAAGTGTGGTAGTTTAAATTTCTTTTTCATGCAAGTGTAATTAGACATGTTCCTAACTCTGAGGTGACATATGGGTAAGGGCATGTAGGGTAGTGTAAATTTCAATTCCTGCAAGTGTGGTAGTAAAATTTCCTTTTTCATGCAAGTGTAATTAGACATGCTCCTAACTCTGAGGTGACATAAGGGTAAGGACATGTAGGGTAGTGTAAACTTCAATTCCTGCAAGTGTGGTAGTTTAAATTTCTTTTTCATGCAAGTGTGATTAGACATGCTCCTAACTCTTAGGTGACATATGGGTAAGGACATGTAGGGTAGTGTAAATTTCAATTCCTGCAAGTTAGTGTAAATTTCAATTCTTCAAGAGTGATCTACATGTGTTTGTTCTAAGGGTCATAGAGCTTCTTCGGTGTAGATTTCTCACTATCCCTACCAACTATTAGGAACATTTTAATTTCCGCAACTGTGAAGAGTAATTATTTTCCATTTTAGTAAGAGTGCTTTTATTTAAGTTTTTTTTGTTATTTCGGTTTTGGGTGTTGTAAGAATTTTTTTTTAACATGGTTTAACAATGAGTTTAAGCTTGGAACAACTCACTCAAGTCCTAGCAAAAGTTGGGATCTCCTCTTCTCTAGAAGAGGAGATCTTGACAGTAGTCGGAAGCTTAATTACTCCCCCAGAGGAGAACGAAGAATTAACATACGAAGAATCTTGCATATTTAATAAAGAACAATTAGGTGAGCATGAGGTCAAGGAGGAAAACAAGAAGGATCTGAGTAAGACAAATTACCCCTACGAAAGCCTGATCGAATGCTGGTTTCAAGAAAGTACTAGGTTAGTTCCACTTAGTTTTCCTTTTTATTTTGTTAATTTAGAACTTCAACAACTAATTTCACACGCCCATACATATTCTTGACTGTCAATTGCTAAATTGAAAGACAAAATATTTTTATTACTGTTACGTGCAAGGCTACATTGGCTGTTTGATTACACGTAACTAATTTCTCATTTCTAATTAGCATAGTGTAGGTAGGGTTTTATTTTCAAGTTTTTTTATTTTTGCTAGAATAAGTGTGCTCTCCTCTGTGCTTCGTGCGATCGCGAGGATCAGAAAGTAAGATGACTAATTGGTTGATTTCAGGAATATAAATTAATTGACGAAAAGAAAATTTTCGCCTAATCTATTTTTCATCTTCCATTTGCTCGTAAATTTTTATTTTATTTTTTTATTCTATATTTTGAAAACTTAATAGAAAAATAAATAAATAAATGAAATGGTTGCGCACCCTCCATATG
>JZKD02S2067896.1:1018124-1038663 GCA_000966675.3 Picea glauca | reverse complement strand
ATATATATATATACCTAATCTATTTTTCATCTTCCATTTGCTCGTAAATTTTTATTTTATTTTTTTATTCTTTATTTTGAAAACTTAATAGAAAAATAAATAAATAAATGAAATGGTTGCGCACCCTCCATCTACAAATTTATAAGAGGCAAGTGACAAATAACTCTCACACAACAGCCCTCCCAAGATCCAATCTCATTTTAAAACTTCAGCCTGGTTTGCGCGCCATGTTTTTGCCTTCGTCCCTTATCCTGTAGACCCCTGGAAATAACCCTACAAACAAAAAAATATATATCATAAATTTTAATGCACAGGACGAAGGCATGTCTAAAGTTATAATCTCTTCATCAAATAGCACGCGATGCACACCATTTTCTTTGTTCAGTTGTTTGGACAGGTGTAACATCAGAATACTTCTTTGTTTTGTCACTTCATGTGCATATGGAACTTACACGGAACTTATCAGCATTTCTATCTACACTCTCACTACTCAGGCTGCAACATCACGAGAAAGATCCAGCAAAATAAAGAGCCAACAGTTATCATTTATGCGGAGGCTCTCGAGGTGGCTTGTTTTTCTCAACATAGAAAATGTCAAACGGAAAGCAACAGAGCTTAATGAAGGCGGTTACTTATCGATTATCAGCTCCAACAATGCATGAACATTATTTAATGAAATTTTTGCTAAACGAGATCCACTCGTACGTTCAATGGAATAAAGAGATATTTCTGCCAGAGGTTGCAAGATTAAATTTTGTTTACATCGAAGCGGACCACGTCTATAGTTCCAAGCCAACATATTTAGATAATTATAATGGTTGGCATTTGCAAAATTATCTGTAGTCTTTGTTGTTGGAAATCGATGAATTTTTTTCGGCGATATTATTTCCAAACTGTCACGCTATATCAGAGCGGGAGTTCTAACCATGAGAAACAGGTCATTTTCTTGCATTTTCTTATATGCCAATGTTCTTTCTGCTGGGCTACCTCGAGAATGGCAGGATGGAGCGATGACTATTTTGGATTCTTGGGAAAATGGTTTTGATTGCCAACATTGGAGTTGCAGTGGTTTATGGAAATGGGAGGAATTATGTAGATGCGAAGATGGTCACGATCGCAGTTTATGGTACATATGGAGATCGAGTCGGGTCGCAGGCAACCTTTACGTATATCGAAGATGTCGTAGAGAGCATTTTCCAACATAGAACCTGGCTATATCGTGAAACATTTTGATGCACAGTGAAGAAACGTCACCCCCATCAAAGGACGTGGGCCTCACACACTCATGAGTTTCGACGCAGGAAATATTGTCAGAGTGATTGACGGAAGGGCGTATTTTGGTAAATGCTTGCCTAGCCTGACAATTAGGGTTATAGAGGCCTTGAAGAGATACGGGAGAATGACGTCGACATTAATCTACAGAGGTCATGAGGCTCCATCTAACATCGATGAATACTCCTCGAAACCAGAAAAGACGTGGTCTATTATCAGGCCAGTCGATTATCTACTCAGGGAGTAGTGACTTCTCTTTATTTTTATAGGAATCGCTATTGCATCGATGTTATTTATTCTTCAAACTGTTTTTTTTTTGTTTTTGCATCTAATGTTGATGAAAATGAAAGGTTTGTGCCCAACCAACATCATCGGGTCGTTTATGAGACTCCTCTTTCTCGGGTTTCTCAGTATCATTCGGGTTCGATGGTGAATTTGAGGGATAACGTGCCCCTGGGTCTGAAGAGGAAGTCCCTGTGAGTTGTCATGGTGGGTGGAGATGGCTTTGTTGGCAGTCACCTTGTTGATAGGCTCATGGTGAGAGGCGATTGTTGTTGATAATTTCTTTAGAGGAAGGAAGGAAAATGTTTTGCATCATTTTTGCATTAATTCAATTCCAAGTCGTGTGTTAGATTAATGATTCTATTTTAGTTATGTGTTATATTAATGATTCAATTTCAGTTGTAGCTTAAACATTAGATTAGATTAGTCCCACTTCAATCTTGCATATACTTTGCATGTGCTTCGTCAGTTTACGAACCCCGGGTTGAAAAATTAGATAGTTGGGTAAATACTACAATGCAATTAATTCAACATTAGTTCGGCCCAATGTAACGACTGTTGTTCCTTTTGTTCTGATTGTTGTTCCTTTTTCATGTCGTGTTGTTCCTTTGAATAGAACAACTATTGTTCCCTTTACGATTGTTGTTCCTTTACAGGTGTTTCATCTCTGGAGGCTGGGTATTGAAAACAAAAGGTAAGAACCTACGTAGGCGACAAGTAAAATGCTTGTGCCAGTGCCTACCTTTGGTTGATGCATAGAGGTTGTTTTTAGGACATCTTTAGAGCCCAACAATCTGCACTCTTATTGCATACATAATCCCACTCTAAAAATATACATTTTTTCTTAATTAATAAGGATTTTAACCTTTTACAATTAAATTTTGACCTTAAAAAATGATAATGTTCTAATGTTATTCTCATTTTTCTTTTAGTATTATTAAGTAAAAAAATAAATAATTAAGTACGTTACATGATTGTACATGACCATATACATTAACCAATAGTATTACATATACGTGCATATTGCACATGCAATATGTTTAATAACATACTAATTGAATGTATGGAGATAAAAAGCCGCACAACAATTTCACTATTAAATTCTATGAAGGTATACATTCCCTACCCCCTTTGGATTTGAACTTCTGACCTACAAGGAAAAAACACATATTCTTAACCATTAAACCCACTCATATTCTTACACAATAATATTACATCTACTTACATATCACATATCACATGTGAAATATGTTTAATAACATATTAATTAGATATGAAGAGATATGGTAGAAATAAAGTCCTTTATATGACATTGTTTGAATCCAGGTGGTTAGCTTAGATGACATTATTCGAATCCTTTATATAATTTACATAACCAAAGTGAGATGGAGACATGGATCCACATTAAATAAGGTAATCACATGAATCAATGCATTCAATGGACATATTGATGGTATTTTAACTTTTTTGGAATTCAAATAGCATAAGAAAAGTTCTTGTTAGTTCGTTCCTATTTAGATACTTATTTCCTCTTTGTAGAAAGTATAACCTAGGTTAGTTCAACTTGAGATGATTCTTCTTAAACCAAAAATTGACTCGTTCAGCCTTGGAGGAACCAAACAACCCTATTGAGTGGTTCGACTTTGGAGGAACCAAACAACCCTACAGATACAATGACCGATCATTGCACCATTCTTTAGGTTCTTGGTTCATCTTAATTACCAACATTGGAGATAAAAAATAGGAACATTTCTAGTTCAAAATGGGATATGTAAAAAAGGGTTGGAGGAGCTAATTGACATGGGAAAATACTGTGCATATTACATTAAAAGGAGTGAGCTTCACATTTCCACCAAACCAAAAATCTTTAATGTGCTCGTTATGGATGAAACCAATAATAAATTGTTCATTCATATCCTTGACACATAAGCTTGTCAAGATAGGTGGGGAAGGGAATCATATAAGTATGTTCTCTAGTTAAATTTTTTAGAATATGGAAGCACCCATATCCAACCACTTGTGATAATCTCTTGATGTTAACATAAAGTAAACACACATGTCCTTGTACACATCTTTATGAATGGTCATTGCTCCAAGTGTGTATTGCTCTCTTTTTGTTCCTATTTCTGCTTCTGATATGACTTTCTCGATTGAATCATCCATATCAACAGTAGTGGTTAGATTGACTATTACAATTTACTGATCTTCAAACCCTATTTATGAGTTTTATTGAAGGGAGGATGAGACAAATTTGTTTTAGGGAACTGGGTTTGTGGGTAAAAACCTATATTTAGAAGTGATTTATGGGGGTTCAAAGGAAGGAGAGCTCTCAATATCCGAGGTGGGAAATAAACTAGGTTTAGGAAAAAAATTAAAGTATTGAGTTATATTCATGAATAAACTGAATTACAACATAGCCCTAAGAAATATGATAGTTTCATAACTATTTTTCGACTGGTGGGTTCAACTGGAACTGGATATTGGGTGAGTAAAACCTTTCCTGACCACGCCATTGGGGTTATAGAGTAAATATATAACTATAATACTCTCTGAATTGTAAGTTCTTCTATTAAAAGAATCTCTAAGTGACATGATAGTTTGGTGAAAGGATACCCTCTACTTACTCCATACCTGATTATCTCAACCACTAAATACATAAATATAGAATGGGATGACTGAGCGGTAGTAGGTAGAGATAGAAGGAGGAATCCCTTGACCAAGCTTACCTTCGTAGAGATATTTAGAGTGAAGCATCCAAGAATTATACTAAGGGTTTTGGGCATCCTAGATAGGTGCACATTTTATTCTTTTCATTAATAATATTTTTATATTATTTGGTAGCATCCATTTGATATCTAGCACATTGTTATCTTTCTAGAAATTTGAAAGTTTTGTTTTTGATCTGTTGTGCTGCTCGGTTGATTTATTGTAGTCTAATTTACAAGATCAGGTATTTTCTATTTCAACTTCTCATTGTCATTGCACATATTTAAAGTAATGAAAGCACAACAAATGAAATCTATTGGGGCATTGAGATAGGGAAATACTGCTACAACTCTAGATGTAGGTGGAAGGTAAATCCTTATCCTTGTTCTTTACCATTGTGTTTGATAGTGTTTTAAGGTATTAGTCTTTTCACTTGAAGAATCTACTATTCTTCTCAAGATATTTGTGACATATTTATAAAAGGAAACATACATTTGATATTCTTTTTCTTGAAACATCTATCAATTTAATAGATAACACACTCCTTCCAAGTTTCAATATTCTTATTTTTATTGAAATATTTAGCAATATAATAAATAACACACTCCTTATTTCTATTCTTGTTGTTCTATTTATAGGGTTGCATATTATCTCCCTGGAAGGGTAAGTGCAATGAACCCTCCTTCATAGGAATATGGAACACCTATGAGAGATCTACTAGGCATATCTTATGGTTCAAGGATTGATGTAGATGTGGGCTTGCTTGGACCCCATGGTGTTGGTCCCATTGGTGGGGCTACTGGGGGAAGAGGGATTGAAGATATAATGTATGGATAGGGGGAACGCCATGCGGGATATGGTGTTAGCTTGCCACCTGGATGAGATTATAGCACTAGAAAAATACCTATTGGTGGTTCTTTTCAATTTCCTTCTGGAAGATTATATTTTTGTAGCCATTTTCTCATATCCTCCCATTGATGGGATTTTTTTCTTAGTCTCTTCTTTAATTTCCTCGTTAGTTTTGTCATGGGATTGACACCACACTCTTAAAACAGACTATAGATTTTGAATAAATGTTACTATTTTTCTTATAATTTCATGGATTATATAATTAAAGAGTAGAATTAGATTGTATTCTCCTAAAGAGAGAAATGATGTCATATTCAACATGGACTAATGTTTTTTTTCTAGTCATTTGATAGAATACCTAGACATTTCATATAAATAAATCTGTATAATGATACATTATATCTAATCGTATACTTGTAAAACTACACATAACAAATGGAATGTTAGAATAAGTGAGGAAAATGCCTCATATACAAGAAAACTTGAATACAATAGTTAATCTTGTCAAATTCCAAGAAATACTTGTACCTTCAGAGATGGTGCCAAGGAAGTTGCCTCAAATGAAGCATTCTCTTGATATGCTTTCCTCTATATCAACTAGAGAATGCTACATCAATAGTACCCTAAATTCTCATAACAAAGAGATCTTTGTGCAATATATTTCGGTAAGTTTCTATGCTTTCCTTTTGTGAAAAAGGTCTATATCCTTCATTTCCATCCCACTAGAAAATTTTCAAACTTGTAATATTCCTGATATAAAAAGTATGCAGAACGGAAATAAAATGCTAGAAATGGAAAATAAAAAACAATATAACCAAAACAACAACACAATAACACCAAAATGATACCAGAATAACACCAAATTGAGCACTTCTATTAGTGAGAGCAATGTTCACTTACATCTTCGAGGGGGCAACTTCCAGTTGAGCATAGCTCTATTACAATAATATCCAAGACAACAATTCTCATACCCTTGACTCCTATTTATACTAAATATGTCTATCAAAAGAACCATCTAGAGGAATATCCTTCTAGAAGCGGAAGCTTCTATTAGGTCTTCTTACATTCGACTTGTTCTTCCTTATTGCTATGCCTTTTTAATATTGACCTTTATTACATCGGAATATATTATTCTACCTACGTGAGGGGTTAGGTCCCTAACATGTCCTCTCCCTTAAAAACAACCTTGTCTTCAAGGCTTGAGATGTGGAAATTGTTGCAAAATGGTAGCTGGTTCCCAAGTGGCATCTACTGGGGTTGTATCTTTCCACTAGAATAACACTTCCTTGATGGTTCACTGATGCAGGCGACACTCACGCTGGTCCAAAACTGCTTCTGGAGCCTTCTTCATGCAACTCGGGAAGATTGGTTTGAGTTTGGCACTTAGTTGCAATCACCTTCTTTAAGCAGGAAACATGAAAAAAAGGATGTAGCTTAGAATGTATGGGCAAAGCTAACTGATAGGATACCTGTCCCACACGCTTGAGAATGGTATAAGGACCATAAAATTTGGTCACTAGTTTCTGACAATGGTCAGCCTTGAGGGAATTTTGCTTGTAAGCTTGTAGCCGAAGAAACACATGATCCCCTTCTACAAATTGAAATTCAGAGTGACCTTGATCTGCTTGTTTCTTCATGTGATTCTGAGCCATGAACAAATTCTCTTTGAGGGTACAAAGAATAGCCTCTCGAACTATAAGCGTTTGCTCCACCGCCTGGACCTTCCAGACATCTGGTAAATATGAGAGAACTGAAGGTGGGTTTTTTCCATATAATGCTTCAAAAGGACTCATGCAGGTAGCTATATGGTATGAAGTGTTGTACCACCATTCAATTAGTGGCAACCATTGAGCCCACTAATTTTGCTTTTCTAATGCAAAACACCTCAAATATGTTTCCAAATACTTGTTGACAACTTCAGTCTGACCATTAGTCTAGGGATGATAAGCTATGATGAGATGCAATTGGGTTCCTTGTAGCTTGAAAATTTCTTGCCAAAAATTGCTGGTGAAAGTTGGGTTGCGATCGGAAGCAATAGAATGTGGCATGCCATGAAGCTTGAAGCCCTGATCCATGAAAATTTGGGCCACAGTGGATGTTGTAAATGGGTGTTGAAGAGCATAGAAATGGGCATACATGGAAAGGAGATCAATGACCACCATGTTGACTAATTTATTGCTCAATTTAGGTAAGCCTACAATAAAATCCATAGAGATATCCCGCCAAATAACAGGTGGAATCAGAAGCGGTTGTAGTGTGCCAGGAGATTTGACTGTTTCTCCCTTGTGGCATTGACACACATCACATTCAACCAAAAAATTCTGAACGTCCTGTTTCATACCCTCCCAGAAGAAAGAATGTTTGAACATGTCATAGGTTTTGGTAAACCCTAAGTGCCCAGCTGTGGGTGTAGCATGAAGCTCAAAAGGTACCGTGGATTTAAGTTTTGACTGTTTACTTAAATACAAATGGCCTTTGTATCGAAGCTCATCATGAAGCCAAGAGTACCCTGGGGAAACTGGAGAACTGGATTGCAATTGTTGTATCAAATGAAAAATTTTGGGATCGTGTAGCCATTCCTGGAAAATGACTTGGAGTCAATCTGGTACAATGAAGGAGAGAGAAAAAAGGGACCCTTCATCTTCATATTTTTGAGAAAGTGCATCTGCAACCACATTGTATTTTCATTTCTTGTAAATGATCTCATAATCATATCCAAAAAGCTTATTCACCCATTTTTGTTGCTCTGGGGAAGAAATGCGTTGTTCCAGAAAATACTTGAGGCTTTAATGATTGTTCTTAATTTGGAAGCATTTCCCCAATAGATAAGGGCACCAATGATCAATGACATGCAGAATAGACAAAATTTCCTTTTCATAGATTGATTTGCCCAAATTTCGTTCAGACAGTTGTTTGTTGGTAAAGGCCAAAGGTCGAC
The DNA here is from genome assembly GCA_000966675.3 of Picea glauca. Lineage (NCBI taxonomy): Eukaryota > Viridiplantae > Streptophyta > Pinopsida > Pinales > Pinaceae > Picea > Picea glauca. Next base: position 1,030,616 of record JZKD02S2067896.1, on the reverse strand, counting down.
CCTCTTACATAAGGACAATGCCAATTCCTTTTCTTGAAGCATCACATTCTAGGAGAAAGGTCTTTGTGAAATCAGGAAGTGCCAGGACTGGAGTGGTGCACATGGCCATCTTGAAGGTTTGAAAATACTGAGCAGCTGCTGGAGTCTAGGTGAAATAATTATTTTTAAGGAGTGTAGTGAGAGGGGCTGCAATATTTCCATAGTTCTTAACAAACTTGTGATAATAACCAGTTAATCCCAAAAATACACACAATCTTTTGAGAGGCTTTGGGTGAGGCCAATCTTGCATAGCTTCAATCTTTTTAGGATCCAACCTGACGTCGTTCTTTCCAACAATATGACCCAAGTATTCGACTTCTGAGGCGCCAAAAGCACATTTAGACTGTTTTAGGAAAAGTTGGTGCTGAGAGAGTAGATGGAGAAATCGATCCACATGAGAAAGATGGTCTTTCCAAGTTTTTCTATAGATGAGGATATCATCAAAGAAAACTAAGAAAAAATGACGGAGAAAAGGACGAAAGAAATGATTCATGAGGCTTTGGAAAGTGGAGGGAGCATTACACAAAACAAAGGGCATGGAAAAAAACTTATAGTGGACCTAAATATTTCTAAAGGATGTCTTAGGAATGTCTGCCTCTTTCATAGGGATCTGGTGGTAGCCAGAACAAAGATCAAGTTTAGTAAAGAACTGGGCACCACTCAATTCATCCAAGAGGTCATCAATGACAGGAATGAGAAATTTGTCATTAATGGTGATTTGTTGAGGGCGCATAAATCATGTCACATGCACCAAGAACCTTCTTTCTTCATGAAAATGACCACAGGAGAAGAGTAGGGGCTCGTAGTAGGGTGGATAACACCCGCGTTAAGCAGTTCTTGAACCATTTTCTCAATTTCATTTTTTTTGGAAAAGGGGTGACGATAGGGATGGATATTGGGAGGAAGGCTTCCTGGGACAAGGGGAATGGAATGATCATGAACACTACGGGAAGGAGGGAGTCCCTGGGGAGTGGAAAAAAACACTTGATGCTTATAGAGGATGGATTGGAGGTCCTGCGACATAGAGGGTGTCTCTGTTGCTTGTTGGCCAATAACACTCGAATGACCTTTTTTGAGCATCGTTTCCATGTGATGGGAACTAATGATCTCAGGGGAACTAATGGTGATGCCTTGGAACTTATATTGCTAGTCTTCCTGGTTGAATTTCATGGTTAATTCCTTAAATTCCATGAGAATGGGACCGAATGTATTTAGCTAGTTTTCACCCAACACAATGTCACAACTTCCCATGTCGATAAAAAACATATGAGTTTCAGGTGGTAGTCACCAATTTGGAGACACACATTTTCACAACACCCTCCACATTTCATGGACCTACCATTGGCAATCATGATTTGGAAATTATTGATTTCACGAATATATCAATTAGTTTCTTGGGTAATGCAGCGATGAATAAAATTATGGGTGCTTCCACTATCAACAAGAATAATGACCTTCCTATGCTTGATGTATCCAATTAGCTTGAGGGTTTGGGGAGTAAAGAAGCTAGTGAGGTCATTTAGGGAAATGACGGGTTCTACTTTGGGAGGGTCTGAGGGAGGAGAAATGTCAGTGGGTTCAGGTGACTCAGACACAAGGGGGCTTCAACATCCTCTTTCGAAACATCCTTCGAGATGGCCATAATTTTATTTTTTTCTTTACACTTGTGTCCCGGAAAATATTTTTCATCACAATTATAAAAAAGGCCTTTGAGTTGGAGTTCAACCATTTCGGCCCTGGTAAATTTTTGGATCTTTAGTGGAGTAGAAGGAGTGGGATTTACTGGTTTAGTGCGAGGAATAAAAGAGGGTTTCTGGTTTTGAGAAGAGAAAACTTGTTGTGCTTCCTTAGCTCATTTAGTATCCTTCACCCAACTCTGAGTCCAAGCCATGAGGACATGGGCACAAATCTCATCCTTGAGGCCACTGATAAAACATTCTTGGAAAAAGAATCAGACATGCCCTCTGTACGAAAAACTAGTCGCTCAAAAGTAGCTATATAGTCTTCCACTGTGACCGATTGTTTTAAATTTTTCAAACGACCTAAATGGTTGGTGTCTGTGTCAAAGCATTCATAAATCTCTACCACAAAGTGTGTCCAAGCAACATACCCTTGAGAAGTTTTTCTCCATTGCCACCATTGGCAATGTTCTTGATCTAGATGGAGAACACCATACCGGAGTTTGGCCAAGTCATCTGTAATATTGTACAAAGATAAATAATGTTCCATTTGAGTTACCCAACCAGTGGGATCTGAGCCATCAAATTTGGTCACATCCACCCGCGAAAGGCGTAGGTCACGCTGAAAGTGACGGGGCTGAAAGTTATGGGAATGAGAGGAATTTTCAGCTTCGATATGCAAATGTGGGTCGAATAAAGGGGGATCTACAGGGATATGCAACTTGGTGTAGATCATCAAAATGACAGATTCAAGTTGGGTAGTCATGTCTTGTTTGAGTTTCACGATTGAGGCGGCGATGGAGGACTACATGTTTGTATTGATGGTGGCAATATTGGCACTGAGATGTCTCAGTTCTTGTTGGGTATTTGTGAAACTAGATTGCAAGGTATTGAAGTGAGCTTCCAAGTCTTGGCTACGGGTATGGGCCATGATGAAGAGGGAACCAGAAAGGGGCAGGTGGGGTCAAAATTTTTTCTAAAAAATTATAGGTATGAATGTGATAAGGGCGAAGAGATAAATCCAATGGAATAGGCCTCAAATAATGGTGTAAAAATTTCCATACTTTTTTTTTACACTTGCGGAGTTATACTCCAGTCTGAAGAATACTGCAGTGATGAAATGCCCAAATGCTTAACTAGGAAGAAATGTGTAGTGATTTGGTAACTCGAACACAGTTGCACGATAATAGATCTTGTATTTTTTTTTTTTGTTTCCATACCCAAGGGTTCTACAGACAAGGGTTTGCCATGTGCTATAACTCTTTAATATATGTGTGGGGTCCAATAGTAGTACTCGGCCCAATATCTCAGGGAACCAACTAAGGAGGCTAGACCGTTCCCTTAGTTGTACTACCCGACTACCCAGGTAATAGAGCTCGTATCTTCCTGAGTGTTGTTCTCGGTGGAACTATAGCAGTCAGGCAATTGATCCATTTATCTAAAGAGGGCTTCAGGAAATCTAGGTCGATTCGTACAGATGTTTTGTATGATGCCCTACCACTCGAAGGGGTACCAACAGGGGTTAGAAGGGTGGCCAACAGATGTGCGCTCAATTACCACTTGTATTTCCTGTGTGTATGAATCCCTCAACCATCGGTTTATGCACTTAACGACATATCTCTGTGGCTTAAAGACACTAGAATAAGTCTACCTTGAAAAAAAATTTAACCCACAATTTTTTGTTGAGGAAAGTGCTCTGATACCACTTGTAATATTCCAGATATAAAAAGTATGCAGAATAGAAATAAAATGCTAGAAATGGTAGATAAACAAAAATATAACTAGAACAACACCACAATAACACCAAAATGATATCAGAATAACACCAGAATGAGCACTTTGATTACTGAGAGCAATGTTCACTTGCCTCTTCGAGGGGGAAACCTCTAGTTGAGCAGAGTTCTATTACAATAATATCCAAGACAACAGTTCTCATACCCTCAACTCCTATTTATACTAAATATGTCTATCAAAAGAACCATCTAGAGGAAGATACTTCTCGAAGCAGAAGCTTCTATTAGGTCTTCTTACATTTGACTTATTCTTCCTTATTGTTAGGCCTTATTAATATTGACCTTTATTACATCGAAATATATTATTATACGTATGTGAGGGGTAAGGTCCCTAACAAAACTAGTGTCTTGGATCGATGGGGAGGGGAACTTCTCCATTGATTTCTCGGCATAGGGAAGCGACCCACATGAATTGTAAAAGGTCGGTAAAACTAAAGCATTTCAAATGGTGAAGCGATTTGTACTCTTGACTTGATATATTCTTTGTTTCTTTTGAAAACATGTGTCACATTTTTTGTAGAAGCACAAATGTAGAGTAACAATAGAAACTACTGAAGTCATGTCATAGAGTAATAATAACAATTGTTGAAGTCATTTCCATGTTGATGGATGATATTTAACATGTGTCCAAATGTCTATATGAATCCATGTCATGCTTAAGGATGATATTTAACATATGTCCAAATATCTATGCATCTAGATATGGGTAGTGAACATTTTAGAGTGTTGAAAGGAAGTAGAGGTGTAGAATACAAGAGTGTTCAACAATATCATATGGATTCTAGATAAGTTTTGGTAGAATAATAGTAAGTTAAAACTTACACTTTGTTTTCCTCCTGTTAGCACTAGAAGTTGTTCCTAGACTGCTTTAGGAACAAGCCTAACACAACTTGTTTAAAAATGTTCAATAAGGATTTAGATTTTAAATATGTTTGAGAGTGGTAGGATCAAAGATGGAGACTTGTAATTAGGCTCTTTGTTCCATCTTTCTATGTGCAGTAGATCAGATTAATAAAAGCTAGATCAGAAAAATGAGATAGCAGGGCGTGATGAAGAAATATGAGAAACAAAACTGTAAGATAATAAAAAAACATCTTGTTCTCCAATATGTCTAATAGTAGAGGAACAATTCAACATTCATAAAACCTTTCTAAACATGAATTAAAGACTCAAATAGCTTTGTGGAAAAATTTATAGCATACCCTACACAACAACCTTCTCAACACAGAAAATGCGTACGTATAATCGATAGCAACATAGCCTATTCGAGCAAAGGAACAAGAAAATATGTTTTACACATAATTAGAGAAAAAACTGACCATTGGCTTTATTTGTAGCTGATATCTTTACATAGATGTCTGGTGAACACAAATATTTTTAAAATAATATATCAAGTTTCCATCCCCAACTCTCCCTTAGTCCCTTGGATTGAATCCTCTCTCCCCTTACATATGATTTTCCATGAGATTTATAGATATATGAGATAGAAACTACATCCTCAAAGCTTGGATATTATCTACTCAAAATAGACATAGATGACACCTCCTAGGGTCAAATTTKCACTTAGTCATATMAACAAGARTACAAAAAATMTGGAAAATCAGTSCCATACCTAGAATCTAGGGTTTGACATTTATARCATTAAAKAAATTCAAATMAAATMAAATCTTTGAGGATMTTTAGAAAYMATATCCTACTTTAACATCCATGTGTCTTCCTRAATTGACACCTCATCTTGGCACATGTGGAATAAAACTAAGGATAATTGYCYCATTTCATAGCATATGGCGAATTTMTGAAAAATGAGATGTAAATATCTACTTGTATCTCCCAAACCATGACACATGTGTAAARMMTAAGGGARGTTTTTGTATATGAGCTGGTTCTTGAGAAAKACATCTTTTAGWTTTTCAAAATAGATTCCCATCRYCTCRTAATATGTTCCCAAAGAAGATGACTAAAAYMGRAAAATTCTTGTATTTTCAAATYTGAAAAAYKAGTTGTAAAGATCTGCTYGTATCTCCCAAACCATGACACCTGTGTAAAAAATGAGGGAGRWTTTTTTTAGATTAGTTCGTTCTTGAGAAAAAATTCTTTTAGTTTTTCAAAATACCTCTCCATATGGTCAGAGTCTGAGTTTGAAATTGACTGCAAAAACAATCATTTCCAGAAAATCCCCTGTTTTCTGTGTGGCTGCGGGAACTTCTTGTAGCGACATACAAAAAACTAGTTTTGCACATTTTCAACTCCTTTTCTTGCCCAGGTTACAACCGATCATAAAAAAAAGAGGAATGAAACCTTAGATCCAAGAAACAAAAAAAATTTCTTTCGTTATCCATCATTTTCACTCATAGTTTAGGATTTGCATTGGAGGTGGAATTCTTATGCCGAAATATCTCCTTGAAAAACTTATGTAACTGCTTCCGCCAGCAAATCCAAACTATTCCTTCTAGTCTGCTGGGATTGAGAACGAGTTTTCATTCTCGTGGTCTTATCTCCTTGAGATTTGATCGTAGGTTTTAGGCCTCTCTTATTCTTTTTACCCTGTTTTCTTGTAGCAACTATGTCTTTTCCTGTAGGAGTCTTTTTATTTACTGTCAGACCTCCCTTCTTAACTATCACAACCAGAAATCTAGGTTCTTTGCTACAAAAAAAAGGATATGTCTGTTGTGAATGAGAAAGATAGGGGACTTGTTGGCTCTATGGATGAAAATTAAAATTGACCAGCTGCAGTAGTAACGAATAATGCGCCAGATTTTAAAGGAACCGATTTGAAAAAACCTCATCTGTGTGACATCTTGGACAACAGACACATACAGGTGAAAAGACCCCACCTTCACATGTTGTGACTGTCTATTGGATAATTGCTAACTGTTTTGAATCTTCATTCAACCTTGTAGGAGAATCCACGACTTCCAAGTCTCCCAATAGTGCTCGAAATGATCACAATTAGGGACATGTGGAAGTTCCTGTAGCACTCAAAAATATTTGTCCTTTTATATTCTTAGATGTATTTGAATTGTATCAACAACTTACTAACTTGGGTAATCATGAAGCATAAATCATGACATTACATATAACTCAAATGAAAATATTTAAAGCTAATGATGCCATTAAACAATCATAGAAACATGTGTATAATTTCCTCTATCCTCTTTTTACAAGGCTAAGTATCCCTCATTTCTCTCAACATAATACTAATTTGACCCCCTAATAATATTTTGAACCTTTAATCAAACTAATGATTAGGATTTATAGCTTATACACAAAGTTTGAAATGTAGAAACTAAGAGATGAGAGATGAGACTTAGCAGAACAAAATAGGTGATAACAATGGCTCCATGGGGGATGGAGTTCTCCCTATGGAACTACGAGAACTTGTATACTTCTGCCTTACTCATTGGGCTGTGGAGTTATTCGCCACCTTCCAAACCTCTTCAACTTATTCAAATTCTAAAAACACACTGCTGAAAAAAAAATATATTGTTGCATATTGTAGTTTACCCATGATGTACAAACTGAATCAAACCAAATTCTCTGAAAGAGAGATTATTCACCATATACCCTACTCTACTCTAACCAACTCTCCAATTTTCTCAAGTAAAAGAAAATTTCCATAGCAGCCATGAAAGTAGCTTCACAACTGATAGAATCACATGTATACCAATGATTAACTTATAACAGTAGAGATATAACAACAACCATAAATTATTTGGAAAACCATACTCACCTTGAAATGCCAGTGATATGATGAAATCTAAAATCTTCAAAGAATTTAAAAAATAAGACTCAAACATTAGTGGGCTACTGGTTCTTCAAAACCAAGATCACAAACCTGTTGATCCGGATGAGATGACTGCCATTGCATGAATTCACTTTTGTTGAGAAAAAGGTGAACTCCTTGTTCCTTCAACAACAAAACCCTTTTCCCATGACAATCAGAAGCAACAAAATTTCATTCAGTGCAAATCCCTGACCAAAACCTGAAAATATATAATCCTAGAGATCATCACAAACAAACAAAGGCTGTTGATTTCCAGTATAAACAGTTAGGTGCTTTGGAGCATTGATTGTTTCCTTAACAAAATAATCATGTGACACTTCAATTGTAGGATTAAAAGGGTTTCTACTATGTGTGTCATAAGAGAACACACATACTTTGTGTGATGGTTGATATTCATATAATTTGTGATACATTTAACACATACACATTCTTTATGTGATGTTCAATACTCATATTCTTCACTCGCATCCTTTGTGTGATGGTAACGATCATAGTATTTGTGGTATGATCAACACTCACATCCTTTGCGTGATGGTCGACACTCAATATTCTTTGTGGAACAATCTGCATTCATTGTGGAGATATGTCACCCACTAGCCTTTGACAACAAACTATCATCCATCAACAAGTAGTAAGAGTAGTTTTATGTCCATACATTTCTCACAAAAAGGCACGACTAATCAACTAAGAAAAATTATTTTCAGACATTTAACAATATTTATTTTCATTTTTCTAATTGATCAGTGTGAGGGTTAGTTTTATTTGTTTTTTTTTCAAATTTTATGGACATCACACCTCAAATCCTTAGAACCATCATTTCATTTTTAAATCCAATAAGATACCTTATGATACCTTTGTATATGAAAACAACAACCTGGAGGAAGTGACTTCATACAAATATCTTGGAATTGATATTCACCACAAGCTCAATTGGAATTATAGCATTGAGAAAAGGATTATTGGGGGATGATAAGCTTATTATGAGCTTGAAAACAATTGTAAAACAACTGATCTTTGGAGTTGGGATAAGAAGAAACTCCTCTTTGAGACTCTTTTTACACCCATTAGTCTTTGTGGATGTGAAGTCTCGGGCTATAGTATCTCTCGTGAATCCTGGAGAAACATAGAGAAAATACAAAAGAATTTTATAGCCTATAATCTCAAAATTAAAGGAAATACACCCTATCCCATACTCCTCTTAGAAACAAGCCTCTCCCCCATTGAGATCATGGACATGACTAGATAACTAATGTATAATAACAATTTAAACAACATGGAATACAAGACCCTTCCTAAAATTGCTTCAAAATCGATTCATGGAAGACACCATTTTGTAGAATAAAGATACTATTAAAAAAACATCAAATCAAAATTTAAGGAGAAAATGTGGTGTGATAAAGAGTTAGAGGAAAAAATAAAATTAAGGTAGTATAAGGATCTAATCAACCCTAATCTAGAAAATCAAAATTATCTATCTGTTTTGCCAAGTGTAATGAAAAAAATAAGCATTGTTAAGATAAGAACAAATTCTCATGAGCTCCATAGTGAAACTGGGCGTTGGTCAAATCCTAAAACACCATGGGATGAAAGAGTGTGTCACTTTTGTGACACTAAGAAGGTTGAATATGAAAAACCCTTTCTCTTAGATTGTCTAGCCTATACCCATATTAGATCTCATTTTCAAAATATTTGTCACACTACCAACCTTTCTAACCTTTTAACTAAACAAAAGTATGATGATCTTGGAAAGCTTCTCTTAATGCTTTTCGAGCACATAAACAAAATTCTAAAGAATCACAAGTAATCACTTACCCTCTTAAGGTTTGATAGACCAATTCGGTCTTAGTGGACGTTAATCATCATCATCATCATCATCATTTAAAAATTAAAAATAAATAAATTTTACTAATTATAATGCAACTAAATATTATTAAATATCTTAAATGTAATTAATTAATACATGTTATGAATAAAGATAATGACTTTACAATCTCTTCACTAATAAATTACAAAATGCATTTATTTTCTTATAATAATGTAATAATATTTATTTACATTTATTTTCTTATGATGTAATAATATTCATTTACACTTTAGTTATAAAATGCATTGATTTTTATATGATGAAATAATATTTATTTACACTTACTAAAAAAAATTAAAATAAAAACAATTTTATCATGGAAATCGTCAATAACATTAGGCTAAGTCCTTATTAGTCCCTGCCAGAGGCTAGAGACTATAACTTTAGCTTGGTGGTCAATGATAGTTGACCGCCTATTATATGGTATATTTTGCTACATTAGTTGGTCCATTTTGAAGCCCAGACTTGATTTTATGCATTGCTTTCGAATTTGACATCAAATTCCATATTATTTTTGAAAACAAATTCATTTCATTATTTATAAAATTTCTCAATTCTAATTTTTTATTGGTTTATAGCAACTTGATGTGACTATGTTTCCATGGTATATGGGTTTTATTTTTATTGATTGTCAGAACCAATAAATAATTTAAAAATATCAATTTTGTTATTAGTTAATCTATACCTTGCTCTGACAATTGTGTAGTCGAAGTTTTGGAAGCCAAGAACCTAACCTTATTGTGGCTACACCACCTGCTAACCGCTTGGACACCTACTCACCGCCTCGCCACTTGCAGCCTCACTGCTTCTCCACTGCCATGCAAAATGTTTAAATCATAGTTCCTCCACTTGAGCAGCCCAATGCCTTCTCATATAACATCTTTGTTTATTTTCTTTAAAATTCCTCCCTCCTAACGGATGGATGCCCCTTCACCCTGAGACTAATACAAGGACGAATACAAGAACTCTGCATTTCTGAAAAATATCATAAACCTTAAGCTGATTTCTAATGATATGCATTTATAAATTCTATGGATATTTTTTTTCCTACTGTGAAAATGCTTCTTATTTTGTGAAAATGCTTCTTATTTTTTGAATTTAATGGAGGATTTAGAAGTCTAGTTATGGAATGGGGATTAGGTTTAGGCTATAACATATAAAATATATGCTTATTTAAAGGGGTTTCTTATAGTATTTCCAGTCATGCCTTAAAACTAAATGCATTTAAGGCCATTTTATAGTGTCAAATTATTGGATGAAAATTATTACTAGAATTTTAGAAGCAGTTCTTGAGCTGCTTTAAGAACATGCATATTATAGGGTAGCTTCATGGTTGTTATTACAATGAATTATGTAAATTTCTTCATTGTTGTTTCTCACAGTAATTGTGCAAATATTTATGTTTAGTTTAAATTGAAATAACGTTGTCTAAAACTTATGGTGCCTAGCAACATCTTAACGTACTTTTTGGTGGGCTTTACTAAATTTTGTTTTGCTTTATTTCAAATAAAATTCCCCTAATTTATCCCTAGCAACATCTTAACGTACTTTTTGGTGGGCTTTACTAAATTTTGTTTTGCTTTATTTCAAATAAAATTCCCCTAATTTATCCTAACTCATGAGAAAGTTTGTAACAACCCTAAAAAATAATATGGTATTCTTCAAGCATCTCAGAATGTGCTTTTAAAAGACCAATTATTTACAAGATATTTTGACATTACCTTCCTTATTACTATAATTAATAAAACCAAGAATTATTTACAAGATATTTTGACATTACATTCCTTATTACTAATATTAATAAAACCAAGAATTCATAGCTGGAATATCTACTACTGTGTGATCTTTTTGTTACAGGAAAGAACAAAGAAAATTTTATTTTGAGACTATGCCCTTACCTAGTATAACATAGCAATAGCACCGACACATTTATCCAAACCTTCTACAGTGCTCCAAGTCAAACTTTTTTACCGTTAATCATTCGTCTCTATATTTGTCCAGACCCTTCATCAAAAAGCCCAAATCCCTATAATTTTCTCCTCAAATTAAAGCGCTCTGCAAAGGTTGGACATATATTTGTAATCAAAGTTGCAACTATATATTGCTTTGTTGCACCCTCCGGTGGAAACCAGTCTGTTTTACGCCCAAACCGCTAACCAAACCACAGACTAAAGGGTATACATATACTGTTAACTGCATGGGCTGTCTCACCAAGCTTTCTCATCTCGTCGTTGATAAATTGTGAAGTAAGAAAAATGCAGAGAGAAAAGAATAGAATAGTATATTAGAATATATGAAGAAGAGTACAATGAGAAGTAAGTCTGAAGAAGTTCTGAAGAAGTTACAATGCAATGGGAGATGGCTGAGCTAAATAGGCTCAAGCAAAACAAGAATAGAAAGTATAGTTGGCCAAGACAGCTAGCAATGTACATTCAGACTATTGAGGTTACATTATATTTAACACTCCCTCTTAAACTCAACAGTTACAAACATCAGCACTGATTATGCCTAAGTGTTGTCTCTGAAAATCAAAAATTGACTTTCCTAGTGGCTTTGTAAAGATATCAACAAGCTGATCTCAAGAACCACAAAATTGTAGTACAATATCACCATTATTGATTAGCTCTCATATGAAATGAAAACGAGTGTCAATGTGTTTGCTTTTCTTGTGAAACACATGATTTTTGGATAAAGAAATTGCTGAAGTATTGTCATATAAAATAGGAGTTGGATCCTTTTCTGTATGTGACATATCTTTCAATATTCTTCTCAGCCACACAACTTGACAAGATGTTGAGGTAGCAACGACATACTCTGCCTCTGCAGAAGATATTGAAACAATTGGTTTCTTCTTTGATGCCCATGAGATTAGGTTCGTGCCCAGTTGAAAAACATGTCCTGATGTGCTTTTCCTGTCATCTAGGCTTCCTACAAAATCACTGTCTGTGTAACCAGAAAGTTGATTACTATCAGATTTAGTGTACCATAAGACGAATTTGAGAGTTCCTGCAACATATCTCAGAATTCGTTTCGCCATTTTCCAATGAGAATCTTTGGGTGATTCCATGAATCTGGAAACAAGGCTGGCAACATACATAATGTCATGCCTAGTTGATGTAAGATACAACAAACTGCCTACTAAACTTTTGTACAGGGTAGAGTCCACTGTAGGACCTTCATCATTCTTGCTCAATTTTGTGCCTAGTGGTATGGGGGTGTCTGCTGGATTGCATTCTTCCATGCAAAATCTTTTGAGGATGTCTGCTGCATACTTTTGCTGACAGACAAAAATGCCTTTGGCTGATTGATGAACCTCAATCCCTAAAAAATATT
>JZKD02S2067896.1:985255-1018074 GCA_000966675.3 Picea glauca | reverse complement strand
TGTTTAAAATTTGTTAACTCAAGATTTCCTGTATAGATCATGTCATCAACATATAAACATACAATCAAAATTTTACCGTGCTGATCTGTTTTGGTGTAAAGAGTTGGCTCATTTTAGCTTCTGCTGAAACCACTTTTGATCAGATAAGTGTCAATTCTACTGTACCAAGCTCTTGGAGCTTTCTTTAATCCATACAAGGATTTATTCGACCGATATAATTTGGCTGGGTGCTCTTGGATTTGAAATCTAGGTGGTTGATCGACATAAACTTCTTCTTCTAAGAAACCATTCAGGAATGCTGACTTGAAATCCATATGGTATACTTGCCATTTGTGTTGTGTTGCTATGGCCAATAGAGTCCTTACAGTGTCTAATCTTGCTACTGGAGCAAAAGTTTCACCATAATCAATACTTGGTTGTTGTGAGAATCCTTTGGCAACAAGTCTTGCCTTGTGTTTTTTGATCTTCCCTTTTTCATTGAGTTTAGTTTTGTAGACCCACTTGACACCAATACTCTTCTTGTGAGTTGGCAAATCAACAAGATCCCATGTCTTGTTCTTCTCAATGGTGTCAATTTCTTGGTTCATGGCTTGAACCCAATGTGGCTCCTTAGATGCTTCCTTAAAGGATGTAGGTTGACATGACATTAGAGAAAAGAGGTTGTGTTGTTCAAAGTCATCCTACTGCTGATGGATTTCTCTCAAACTTCGAGTTCTCTGATTTTGTGGTTCAGAGAATGATTCTCTGCTCGAAGTTGAATTATCCTGAGAATGTTCAGGTTGTCTTTGTACTTGAAATCTTGGAAGAATAGTTTGAGGTACTTGCGGTTCTGAATTTTCTGCGTTTTCAGAACTTGGCAGCAATGGATTTTGACTGTCCATTTCTTGATTTTCTGAATCATTCCAGAATTGATTTTCTAGAAATTTTACATCTCTGCTGAAAATTAATTTCTTGGTGATTGGGTTGTAAAGCCTGTAAGCTTTAGATGTTTCACTATATCCAGTGAAAATGCATTTCTCACTTCTGTCATCAAGTTTCTTCCTTAATTCAGAAGGTATGTGAGCATATGCTATGCATCTGAATGTCCTTAGATGTGTTACATTTAGCTTTGTCCCACTCCATGCTTCTTGGGGGACTTTCATCTTTAGTTTGGTGGTTGGAGATCTATTCAAGAAATAAACTGAGCAAGCTACTGCTTCAGCCCAAAAATTATTTGACAAACTTTTCTCTTTAAGAAGTGTTCTTGCCATATTCATTATTGTCTGATTTTTCCTTTCAGCCACTCCATTCTGTTGTGGAGTATACTTGGTTGTTGTTTGCATGATAATGCCTTGTGATTTGTAGAAATTTGCAAATTCTCTGGAGTTGTATTCTCCTCCTCCATCTGACCTGAGTGATTTGATATATTTGCCACTCTGTTTTTCAGCTTTTTCCTTGCATTCTTTGAATTTTGCAAAAGTTTCAGACTTGTGTCTGAGAAAATAGATCCATATTTTTCTGCTGAAATCATCAATAAATGTTAGAAAGTAAAAAATACCACCTATTGACTCTGTTTTCATTGGTCTACATAGGTTAGTGTGAACAAGTTCAAGATGTTGTTTGGCTTGATTTTATGACTGTGGAAAACTAGTTCTCTTATGTTTTCCAAGTATGCAAGACTCACATGGGGGAATTTGTTCTTTAAAGATAGGAAGACCTTTGACCATGGAGTGATTCTGAAGAAGACTTAGACTCTGAAATGGTAGATGTCCAAATCTTGTATGCCAAACCATAGTTTCATTCAAGGTGGATGCACTTTGTGCATATGGTTGACTCAGATTTGCAGTTCTGAGGGTAAGGGGAAACATCCTATTTGGGGTCATATGGATTTCAGAAATTAATTTTTTGCTTGAGATTTTGTCATATATATTACAAGATGCTCCCTCAAAAAGCACCTTATAGCCATGTTCAATGAGCTGTCCTACACTTAGCAAATTATGTTTCAGATCTGGAACATGATAGACATTGTATATGTCTTTCTTTACATTATGTTTAGTAAGAATAGGAACAATTCCTTTTCCTTGAACTTTGACTAAGTAATCGTTTCCTAGTGTAATATCAGATGAGATTGAGGAATCAATGCATGAAAGTAATTCTTTGTTACCTGTCATGTGATTGCTACATCCACTGTCCAGCAACCAGAGATCTTTAGGCTGTTGTTCAGTTTTGAGGCACGAAAGAAACATACCTCCTGAGTTTTCTCTCGTGTGATTTGACACATGTGCTCTACCTGAGAGCTGATCTGCTTGCTTATTCCTGCATTCAAATTCATAGTGTCCATACTTTTTGCAGTAATAGCATTGTATGCTTGATTTCTCATTTGATCTTCTCCCTCTGCCTCTTTGAGGCTGGAAATTCTGATGTTGATTTTGTTGTTGTTGTCTTTGACCTTGGAAATTTTGATTCGGATATTGTTGTTTGTTACCTCCACTGGAGTGAGGGTTACTATGATTTCTCCCTCTTCCTTGGTGACCTCTTCTTCTTCCTCTGACTTTCCCTCTGCTGAAGGAGAATTGAGTTTTGAAAGCATTGGAGATTGACTCATCTGTGAGATGCAGTCTAGTCTCATGTGTCACCAAAGAACTAATTAATTCATCTGTTGAAAAACTTGACAGATCCTTGGATTCAAGGATTGCTGTTACAACCATTTCGAATTTCTTTAGTAAAATTCTGAGAATTTTCTCAACAATGCGTTGATCAGTGATGGTTTCACCAGTCAATCTGATCTGGTTCATGATGCCCATGACTCTGGTCATGAACTCATCCACATTTTCAGACTCTGTCATCCTTAGAGTCTCGAATTGCGTCCTCAAGGTCTGCAGTTTAACTGTTTTGACCCTGTCATTTCCTTGGTAGGAAGATTTAAGGATGTCCCAGGCCTGTTTTGAAGTACCAGCGCCTGTGATTTTTGAGAAGATTGAATCATCCACAGAATTTTGAATCCAAAATTTATCTTTATTTTCTTTGTTTCTTTGAGTTGCCTGAGCAATTTTCTGTTGATTTGTCATGGCAGACAGGTCTGTTGGATCTGGTTCCACATATCCATGATCCACTGGATCCCAGCACTCTTGTTCTTGCAAGAAGGATCTCATCTGAAGAGACCAAAACTCGTAATTATTTCCCAGAAGAATCGAACCCTGAGTTGGTCCTAAATTGCTAGACGACGCCATAAAAAAAATTGCAAAAAAAAAATAGAGGGAAATTTCGTATTTACCTCCGATCGCCTAAACGCTAATTTGTCGATGGCCGAAAAGAGCTTATCGTCCTGAGTTTGGCCTTAGTCACCATTCAATGTGACCACGCGCCTTAATGTTAAAGCGCTACGGGATTTTCCGGTTCTTTGTCTTTCAAATTGCCGAAATGCGAAATATGCCTTTGGAAAATTCAACGGTCCAGATCTTCCTGTGATCTGACGGTCCAGATCTCATTGGGATATCGTGAATCGGGACTTCGTGAATCCTGATGACGAGCTCGTCTGACTCCTCGATTCCCCAATCTCCGATTTTCCAATGGCGCTTTTCTTTCGGAAAATTTCCCGATTGCTTTGATCTCCACCACGCGTCCTCCTATATTGGACAGTCCTGATTTCTCCTCGCGATTTCACGATTTGATATGTTCCGGACGTCTCGTCTCCAGGATCCGCGATTTTCCGAATCCCGTAATGCTGATGGACTCTCCTATCGGGATTTTTTCTGAAGGCCTCGATCTCTGCCACGCATCCCAACAGATGGACAGCTCAAGTCTTCTTCGGGGGTTTCACCGTGGAGATTCTCAATTCCTTGTTTTTACGAGATGACGTCAGCTGGGCCCCATAACGGAGCTTTCCTCTTTTCGGGATTTTGGACTTCGCAGTTCCGAAATGCTCGTGCTTCTTATCCTCAGGATTTGTGAAACGCCGAATCTCAATGTGTCGACGGCCCTTTCCTTTTCGGGACTTTTCCCGAGTCCTTGGATTTACGCCACGCGTCCCCTCAAGATGGACGGTCGCGTCATTTTGCGATTTCGCGACTTGCGACTCCAAAGTTTTTGTCAACTTGAAAACCCCAGTTGCCGAAACACCGACGGTTTCCTCGATGTCTGCCACATGTCCAAACAAATGGACGACTGTGATCTTATCGCTATTTTGTGAATCGCGATTTCACGACTTTCATCGTGGAGTGTCTTTCATCAACAAGAACTACGATATCCCGAACTCCGAAATGCCGATGGAGTGATGGCTTGGATCTGCTGCCACCTTTCCTTTGAGATGGACGACTCGCAAAATTTTTGGGATTTCATGATTTGTGATGTCGTGATTTCACGTATCGGAGTTTTGGAGAGAAGTCTCCTTCGCTCGTCCAACTCCCGATTCTCGATTTTGCGATGGGAAAAGATCGACGGCTGATGATCTATCTCGATCCAATGGTCCAGAATGACTCGGAATTTCGCGATTCGCGAATTCTCACGGCAGTCTTCTGACCTTTACACCTTGCGAGTTAGTGAAATGCCGAGATCTCGCCACGTGACTCTTGATGGACGGTTGAAATGATGTCAGGATTTCGCGACTTCACAGGTCGAGATTTCTCTTGTGTGCTTCAGAGGACTAAACCTCATGCACCTTCTCGCAGATCCAATGGTTGTTGGTCCTCTGCGCAAGATCTAACGACTGAAATTCTTTCACCTTTTTCGCACTCTGTTCATCCCTTCTGAACTGGTTTCACGCTCTGGATCCATTCACAAGGCGAATCTTACGGCCTCGGTGGCTATTCTTTGCGCATTAGATGCGATCTTTACTCTTGTGGAAGAAAGATTCGTGAATCTTTTAAATATTTGAATGAGTTTCATGAGTTCTTCGTTCTCTGCTACAATCTTTGACAGATTTGAGCGATTTTTGAGAATCTTTAAACGATTCTACCTTTTGCAGGAATCTTTAACGATTTTGAATGAATTCTTCGAGTTCTTCAAATGTTCTTGCGTCCTGCAGCTCTTCTTCGTGAATCTTTGATGATTCTTGAAAATTGTACAAGAATCTTTAAAGTTTCTTCTTCTACACTCTCTTCTTCCTCGTTCTTTCGAGTGTTGTATGCTCTGCTACATCGCGTGAGCTTCTTATGCTGATCTTTGAGCGTATGATGGTCTGCTTCCTCGTGGAAGTTTCCTGCGAAGATCTTTTGAGAGTATAGCGGACATCTCTCCAATCCTTGTGAAAAAGTCTGTGTCGCGTGCTCTCAAGATCTGTGAAGCTCTGCGCTGTGAGGATCGTGTTGCTCTCCATCCTGTGTGAAGAGGCTTACTACTATAGCTCTGATACCATGATAAATTGTGAAGTAAGAAAAATGCAGAGAGAAAAGAATAGAACAATATATTAGAATATATGAAGAAGAGTACAATGAGAAGTAAGTCTGAAGAAGTTCTGAAGAAGTTATAATGCAATGGGAGATGGCTGAACTAAATAGGCTCAAGCAAAACAAGAATAGAAAGTACAGCTGGCAGTGTACAGTCAGACTGTTGAGGTTACATTATATTTAACAGTCGTCACCAACAAACTCCACTTTCTGTTTTTGCATACTTTCACTTTCATATTCAAATTTTGCAATCGAATTTGGCACTGCAAGCTTCAGTGCTTTTAATGAGTACAAGACTAGAAACCACTATGCACCATGAACTCGAAATTTGGTAAGGCATTGAACACGCACAGAGGGGAAAGTCGATCTATTAGGTTTAATGGGAACTTGAAGATGCATTGATGGTGGAGATATGTATCAAAGTCAAAAGAAAAAATAAATGCATCACCTATTTCAATTGATCCAAGTGCAGATCCAACCATGAAGCAGGTAGATATCCAGGAGAATATCCAATTCCATATAAAGATCCCATAGTAGACTTTGTTTCCAATTACAAGGCATGTGTCATGGTTTTCTCATTTCCACCAAATGCAAACGTAACAGACTCAACCATTGTAGAGTAAATTGAAGTTGTTGACAAGGCCAGTTGATGAACCAACAACATATCCCCGAAGTCTTTAGTTCCTTCAGCCAGCTCTAATGTAATGTAATCAACCCTGGTGGGTTTATTAGAACCCTGCCTCTATACCATTGCTTAGCATGCAGTAAGCAAAGCTTATCTCAAGCACTAGGTAGATTGTGTGTAATGTCTGGAGAATATGGACAAGCGGTACCGCAAAGGCGACAATCCTTGATGCTAAACCAATTGGTCCTATGGATCTACAGTATTCCAGTGAAAATGATTTTGTATAACCTATTTCTACATAAATTGGAGCCCAATGACCTACTTCAACAATGGAAAGTACAGGCCAGGGACCTGCTTGAACATAATATGTCAGCCTGTACTATGCTTCATTGATTCCACAAGCCTTCGCTTGCCTACTTACATCAAATGATGGCTCAACTTGCTTCTGATGTGTCTTGACCTTACAGTAAGTGAAGTGAAGTAGGAGTGACAACTGGTGGAGAGGCCCTCCTTATTGCACATAGCTTCTCACTGCCATGGTATCCAGTTTTCAGCATTTTAAGAACAATGGATAACACTTGACTTCCTTGGGAGCATTCATATTTTAATGCATATGTAAAGTAAATAGCATGGCTTTACCAATGGCACAATGTTATTAAAAAGAATCTAGAATTTGACAAAAACGTAAAAATAATAATCCGTTACTCTTCTCTAGACGCTAACTGCCCAAATGTTGATCGACAAAATTGAAAATGCAATGTGAGCGTGAAAAGGCCATTTGTCTCATCTAATCAATAAAGACTTTACAGTGGTGTTTTGATCATTTTGAAATATCATCGTATATCAAATTAGATGGTAACGTGATGTTTATTGTTATCTTGTCTTTACTTTGTCACAACTGAGTCTTTACTTTGTCACAACTGAGGGTATAGATTTGTATAGATCCCCATTCTTTATTTCTCATAACTGAAAAAATAATTTTTCAACATTCTTTATTTCTCACAATTGAGAAAATAAATTTTCAATGTACGTAAGTATAAAAAAAAAATTATTTTTATTTTTAAATAAATAAAAAATTTGAAAATTATAATTCTATATGAATTTTGATCATCAATAAAATTTGTAAAATGATTCCAATTACTTAATTTAAAAAAATAATACAACACAACAAAACTTAACTTGAAAAAATAACCACTAGAAAATCAAGTTTTTCTACTTACTGGTTTATTTTCTCAACAAAATGGTGTTTGCTTTCCGAAAACATGAGATAAATTCCCGTAGTTAAAATTGTTTATATGTGAGAATTAAAGAATATGAGAGTATGCCGCTGGATTTCACAATTCAACGTTGTGAAATGTGTGAACAGCCTTCATAGAAAACGAATTAGCCGATCAGTTCAGTATTAAATAGAGTGGACAGCTTACACAATAGCCTCCAATACTTATCCTTTATTCCTTGTCATAATTTCAATAATTCATTATTCCTTTTTCCAAGTGTATTTAATACTCAATTCTTTTCCGATATTTAGTTTTAATAATTCATTATTTTTTAGAAGGAGATCGTTGAAAGATTAGAAGAGTTGGTTGTAAGTGAAGTTTTAATCAATTATGAATAATATGAATACTACAAAGGTATGGTGAAAATGTAAAATAAAATATTACTATTTTATTGGTAAGATATTGTGTTTTAAAATTTGAATAATATTTTATATATTAATAATAAAATTTATATGTTTATATGTTTATGTATTTATTTTATAAATATAAAATTAAATAAAATGGTTTATTTTCTATTCACGTTTATATATAATACTCAAAATTTGTCAACTAATTAATGTGTTAGGTATTTTATTAATATCAAAATAAAAGTGGAAAAGTGGATTCCAAGTTAATTTATATTACACCATTAAAATAAATAAAGTTTAATTATTTTATTAATATATATTACACAAGTTTAATTCTTTTAATAATATCAAAATAAAAAAGTTTAATTTTTTTATTAATATCAAAATAAAAGTGGGAAAGTGGATTCTACATTAATTTCTGTTACATAATTAAGTTGAATAATTATTCTCTTTGTAACCTGTTCATCTAAAAGTTATTTACTATGTTATGAGTGCATTATCTACAGTTATGTAACTATTAAAAATGGATATAATATAATATATATAATGCCACTACATAATTAAGTTGAATATTTATTCTCTTTGTAATCTGTTCATTTAAAAGTTATTTATTCTGTTATAAGAGCATTATCTACAGTTATGTAACTATTAAAAATGGATATATATATATATATTATTGCATAAGTCATTTACAGAAATCATAGTTGTTTCAGTTCAGAATTATATATATATATATATATAATATGAGAAAACAATTCTTGATTAGAATATACTTTGCTTTTTCTATTCAAAACTTGGAGATCTCAATTTAAATGCAAATAAATATTAAACAATTGATTCCACATCTTAACAATACATCTATAATCCATACTAAGAACATAATATACAACATAATACACATGTCGCAGTAGCAAGCACATAAATACTAGACAGGGACTAGCTGCTTTGCAGCTATTTCCCTTGTTTATACCTTCATTACTACAAATCAAACCGTTTTTTATACATCACACAATAAAAATCATTTTTTGATGGCGATTGTCTTAGGTTTTACACTTTATTTTTTATGGCGGTTTTCAATTTTCTTCTGTTTTATACTTCCATTCAAACCAGCTTCTATAATCTAAATATAAATGTTTTTTCTTTCCAACATTGTCCAAAACATTTTCCATATGAATTAAGCCGTTGTAAAATAAAAAATTCTTCTAAAAGAATTAAAATTGTGATAGAGTTTCAAAATGGAAAGCATACACATTATCGATAATTTTTTATAAATTTTACTTTGGACAAAGTTCGTTTTAATCATAAATGTTGTGACAATATTAGGTAAGAAAATCATATCTATATATATTGTATAATTTTTTTTATTGGAGAAGATATATGTGGATTTAATTTTTCATGCATTCCATTGTTATTCTATTATGAATCATGTACAAATTTCAAATACATATGGATCATAAGTTCAATGATCTTATCATAATACAAAAAAAAACTGTAACCGATTCTATTTTTATCCCTGATTCCTTCATACGGTGAAATGACTACATAATACATATTATGATAATTACAAAATCATAACAAAAAAGTTTCCAACTATAGAGTTCTGTATTTAAAATATGTAGTATTTATATGATGTGACTACATCTCCTTCTATAGTTTCTTCATAAAAGAGTCATCCAATAGGTTGCTTCAAAGCCTTATTTGATAAAGTGTCTGCTTCTGAATTGAATTTCCTGTGAACATGCCTAAATTTGATTGAATCAAATTTGTCTTTTAATCTCCCGATCTTGTCCTTCCAGGAATTTAGATATAGCAGGTTCAAATTGGATTTTGCATTAATCCAGTCAATAGTCACCTTTGAGTCTCCAACTACCATCAACTTTTTAATGGATAATATAGAAGTAAAAAGTAAAAGACCCCATAAACCCAATAATTATTCTTTCATATTGTTTTCATTGCCTCCAACAAAGTGTGCTCTGAAATAGTGGCCTGTAGTGATTTTCAAGAAAATTCCAATGCCATAGAAATCGTCAACAGTTGTACCATCAAAGAAACCTATTGGAGTATCATGAAAGAAAACCGACTGAGAATATATTCAAAATTTTCATCTTCATAAATACCAGTGTGTTCTTTGATTGATGGGAGGATTTTAGTGACTTTCCTAGACTCTTGTCTGTGCCAATTCTCAAATAAGATTTTATTTTTGTATTTCCAAATGCCCCAAATCACCAAAAATGGAATATTCCTCATTTTTGGGTATTGAATAAACTAGAGCTTCAAATTTTCATCTATAGAGGAACAAATCCAAGCTTCTGACATATTTAGATAATTCAAAACATCTTTCCAAATGTTTTGAGTTGTATTACAATCCACAAAGAGATGAGTGGTCGTCTCTTCATCTCTAAGACAAAGACTACAAATCGATGGTCCAATACCTCCTCTCTTCCTAAAATTCACACCAGTAAGTATACAATCCTTCAAGCACAGCCGCATAAAAAATATAGTTTTATCTGGGATGTTTACTTTCCAGATAACTTTATACCGCCATCTATCTTCATCCAAAATATTTAAGAAAGTAATGGATTGATAGGCTAAATTTGCAGTTACATCACCCATCACTCTATTCCAAGACCATACAATCCCATTCTTTGTGTTATTTAGTGAGATACCACTGCTCCTTAACATTGTAAGATAGTCATTCCACACTGTCAACATCTCGCTTGTTAGTCCAAAATGATTCGCCTTGTACCAACTATCATTTATTCCAGAATTGTTTGGGAAGGCCGCCTGCACTAAGGAGAAAATATTTAATCTGTTTAAATGTTGGATTAAAGGACTTGAAAGTTTATAAGAAGAATTACATCCGATAAAGGGATCATACCCAAGTATAACTTGATTACCACAACCAATCGACAAGGCCAACCATATTTTAAAGATGGGGAAGGAAAACATGAAATTCTTCAAGATGATAGATGCTACCGGGAACTTGCGCTCCTCTCTGCACAGCCAAGAAATTAAATCTAAACCTTTTAAATATTTCTTATTTAGAATCGAATTCCACAGTCATTTTCCAAATAATCCTCTCCAACAAGACTTAGCAGCCAAGGACTGGGCAAACCAAGAAATATTTTTAATGCCCCATCCACACAATTCTTTTGGTCTAGCAATATTTTTCCATTTTGTTAAGTGGAACCTTGTACATTTTTTGGCTCCTTTCCAAATGAAATTATAAATAAGGAGTTGGATTATGTGTAGAATGGAAGAAGGAATCTTAACAATACTAAGCCAATAAACAAGAAGACTCTGTAGAACATATTTAGCTAGACTAATCCTGCCTCCCAATGAGAGCCAACAGAAAGTCCAATTTACAATCCTCTTTTCAACCTTTTGTATCATCCAGTTCCAATCGGCCACCATGTAGTTGTTTGGTTTTAAGTAAAAACCTATGTATTTCATACCTTGATAAATGCAAACAAACTGTATATTGAAGGTTGCCTTCAATCTTTGCTCCAAACTATATTGATCAATATTTTGTGCAAGGAAGCACGACTTCTGACAATTTACATCCATCCCAGATGCTTGACATAAATTAGATAATAGAGTTTTAAAAACCATGTAGTACGCATATTTTCCAGCGCCTAGAATGAGTACATCATCAACAAAGAAAATATGTGAGATGAACATCCCAGTAGAAACTTTAAGTCCCTGAAATGACCCTCTTTCCACAACCTGCTTCAATAATTTTCTTAAACACTCGACAACAAAAAGAAACAATAAAGGGGAAATAGGAAAGCATTGTCGTAAACCTCGATGTCTATTGAAGAACTCAATTGGAGCTCCATTTACGAGAACTGCCATATTAACATATGTAATACATGCAATGATCCAATGTGTAACCTCCCAATTTAGACCAATCTGAAAAAGCAGTAACTGAATAAATTTCCAACTCACTTTATCATATGCCTTCTTTAAGTCCAACTTCAAAATAACTGTGCTTATTTTTTTTAGTATTGGAAGTGTGTAACCATTCCTGAGAAATTCCCACAACATCAAATATCAATCTATCCTTAAGAAATCCAAATTATTCGAAGGAAATACTTGAAGCCAATTTGTCTTTTATCCGGGAAGCAATGATTTTAGAAATCACTTTATAAACAAAGTTACAAAGGAAATAGGTCGAAAATCATTAAATTTTTTTGGCTTGCTTACTTTGGGAATAAGAGCGAAAAAGGTAGAATTAAATGCTCCAGGAATATGTCATGTGCATCTAGATTCCTCAACAACTTTATGCAAATCCTCTCCCATAATGTCGAAAAATGCCTGAAAAAGTTCCTACATCCAACCATCAGGTCCGTGGATTTTTTAGTTTGGCATTTTACATACTATTTCTTTTACTTCCTCGACAATGACAAATTTACCAATCTCTTCCTTCTCAACATCAT
Source organism: Picea glauca (assembly GCA_000966675.3). Taxonomy (NCBI): domain Eukaryota; kingdom Viridiplantae; phylum Streptophyta; class Pinopsida; order Pinales; family Pinaceae; genus Picea; species Picea glauca. Next base: position 1,006,023 of record JZKD02S2067896.1, on the reverse strand, counting down.
TAAAGAATCCGGGCACTTCATTGAGAACATTGATTTGGTTACAAGTGTCTTCTAAATCAATCACGCTATATTGAGATTTAAAATGATTATAAGTAGCCTCCTTAGTCTCATTTTCTGAGGATTTGAGATTCCCTTCATCATCAACTATATCCAATATAGTATTTTGACATCTTCTTCGGGAGGCATATTTATGAAAAAATCTAGTGTTTTTGTCCCTCTTCGCAATCCAAATTGCTCAACTCCTGAGCCTCCAGGTGGATTCTTTTGTTGAAAGAATTAAATCTTTCCTTTTGTTTGAGAGACCACAGTAGATCAAAATTTTCCTGCACGAAGACCTGTGAGGGACAATTCTCAAATATTTTTGACATTTTTTGTTCAATGTTATATAGCTCTATGTGTATTTGAAATTTTTTTATTGCCTACCAGTGAATTACAACTTTCTTTAGATTCTTCAACTTGGAACACATTAGGTGGATTGAATAAATATCCGACCAAATTCTCATATCTTGCCAAGTGTCTCTAACAATAGAAGTGAAACCCGGATCTAACATCCATTAATTGTTGAATTTAAAAGGAGGGGAGAATTTATGAGATGTCTTCTCAAACTGTAAGAAAAACAAAATATGATTAGAAATGGAGGAATTAATGATGCTAAACAAAATTTTGTTATGATTTCTAAGAACATTTTCATCGATAAGAAATTGTTCTAACCTTTTCGAGATTCCATCTAACCCAGCTCTACCATTCCTCCATGTTGGTGCTAGTTTGGTTGGTTGGACATCCACTAATCATGTAGTAGTGAGTAGATTTGAAAAGTAATGTACAAGAGGATCACTCCTAGACAAATTCCCCCACACCTCCTTGTCGGAGAGAGTGAAATTAATATCACCACCTACTATAATTCCCTCTTCGCTCAGTAACCCAGAATCTAAAATGTGTTGCCAGAAAAATTCCCTTTCTTTATAAGGAGCATAACAATTGGGGAGTTTCACCTGATCTGCTCAGTGTTTTAATATTCCTTCCAGAAAAATACTTCCAATAGTGATAAAATCACATAACTCAATATAAGCTACGTTCCATCCAGATAATAAACCACTTGAACGTCCATTTGGGTCCATTGCAACAACATTCCAAGTCAGAAAACATTGTAGAAAGTAATGTTTCTCCTTTTCACCATCCACCAAGGTCTCTTGTAGAAAAAACAATGTCGGGCTTTACCTATTTTAGAAGTAATTTGAGGGAAGCTAATTTAGTGGGTCCCCTAAACCCATAAAGGTTGAAGGAGAAAATAATCATAAAGGAACAAAGGGGGTCGATTGGCATGCTCTAAGGGTTGGGAAAGAAATCCTATCAGAGTTAGGAATTGAGGAAACAATAAGAGAGGGATTTGGCAAAGAGTCTGGATCAATAGTAACAGTGGTTAAGGCCTCAAATCTTGTCATACCACCATCAATTGCCCGTGGAGGTTGTTAGAAAAATAGGATAACAGAACAATAAAATAAAACAAATGCGTAAATAAAACAAAAAAGACACACAATACAATAGAGACACAGATATACGTGGTTCACCCAGTGTGGGTTGCGTCCACCAGAGAAATTGCTAGGTCCTTTATTTATTATTATCCAACAAATGAAGGGATACAACCTACAATACACCCAGTGTAACTTCTTCTTATTTCTCTCACAATATCCTCTCTCATAATATAATATTCACAATGATGCATAGCCGCAATACATTTCTCTCATAAAGGAGGGTTTCCTTCTAGGGAAAAAAACCCTAACATAACTTCTACCATCAGATTTGCAACCTTATAATGAATGGTGCATATTTACAATGAAATTACAATATACATTTACAAGGAAATTTTTCCTTTGGGGGCTTCACCCTCGAACCCCCATCAGGGAACGTTGTCCCCCGAACCCCCATCGAGGGCTCACTTTCCCCCGAACCCCCCAGTCGGGGGGATATCCCCCTTAGACCCCACATGGGGGTAACCCCCCCCTGCACTCCCCCGTGTGGATGAGTGTACATTATTCTGGGGTGTAAAGTCTTCATGGGGTATAAACACGGCTAAAAACAAAGACCTCTGAATCAGGAAGATAATCAGGCTCCACAATCAATAATCTCCCACTTGAAGACTGATCTTAAAAACTCCACCGTTGTTGTATCTACTGAACTATGAACCTTCTTGGACCTAGAAAATTTCTCATGTTCATATTCATGCTTGAAGACCAATTGAAACTGAGCAAGAACTGAGTTTCTCCCTGGTTACTCCCTTTGTTAACATGTCTGCAGGATTCTAGCTAGTGTGTATCTTTTCCAACTTAAAATGTCCATCTTCCAAGAAGGATCGTATGAAATGGTACCTCAACTATATATGCTTATTCTTCGAAGGGTTGTGAAAATATCATATATAACATCAGATCTAAAATATCATTTTCTTTTTTCTTTTTTGTTTTCTTGTTGTTGCACAACTTTGCCTAAAAGATTGGATATACTATCTTAACTTTATACACAATTTTTATAGTTACTAAATGTAACACGAGATGCTACAAAGCCACGAATCCCTATCTTAAGTCGAGATAATTCGAGAAAAAATATCTTATCTTTATACAGAATTTTGACAGTTGCTAAATGTAACAAGGGATGCTACAAAGCCATAAGTCCCTATCTTAAGTCGAGATAATTTGAGAAAAAACATAGTTACTATGGCGTAAAGATGCGTTGTTTATAGAGGAAACAAAAAACAACTATTTTTTCAATGTGAGAGGGGGGATATAGTGTATTGGTTGACTACTTATTTGTATTCTATATACAAAGCACATGGAAGTGAAGAAATAGTGAAGCACATGAAAGTTAAGAATTAGCGAGAGAAGGATTTGAGTGAGGTATTGCAATTGATGGGTTAGTTAGTCTACACTATTATTTCACTATGTAAACCCATTCTAAAGATATACAATTTTGCTTAATTAATAAGGATTTTAACCTTTGACAATTAAATTTTGACCTTAAAAATGATAATGTTCTAATGTTATTCTCATTTTGTTGAGTATTATTAAGTAAAAAAATAAATAATTAAGTACATTACATGATTGTACATGACCATATACATTAACCAATAGTATTACAAATATGTTTAATAACATACTGATTGAATGTATGGAGATAAAAAAGTGATAATTTTATGGTGTTATTCACATATTAAATTCTATGAAGGTATACATACCCTACCCCTTTTGGATTTGAACCTACTGATTTGAAACACATATTCTTAACCATTAAACCCACTCATGTTCTTACACAATAATATTACATCTACTTACATATCACATATCGCATGTGTAATATGTTTAATAACATATTAATTAGATATGAAGAGATATAGTAGAAATCAAACAAGTTCATTTATCTTCTAAGTATAATTTTCCATTCAAAATCTAAAGAGATTCTCTCTGCCTAGATAAACCATCATTAAAAACATCAATGTTAATGTTGGTTTGGCTAACTTGAGAATGATTACATCTTGCATACATCTGCATTCACGTATATCGGATCTTATGAGACTCATTGGTTTTTTCAAATTTGCACGACAAACCATTGGATTCAGTGCTTATAACAAAGGGAATAAAGTAGGGCGGTAGGCAGTTAAGGCGAGAAAACCATCTAGGTGGTTAGCTTAGATGACATTGTTCGAATCCTTTATATAATGTAGATAACCAAAGTGAGATGGAGACATGGACCCACATTAAATAAGGTAATCACATGAATCGATGCATTCAATGGACATTTTGATGGTATTTTAACTTTTTTGGACACTAAAGGTGTATAATCCTAGGCTGGGACATGCATGTGGGGAATGAGAGTCTATGAGAAATGGGCGTAAGTGGCTCCTGAGAGAATCCTTACTATTGAACTGTGTGACATTCCTGTTAGCCTTTCCAAGCCTAGGAAATCCCTTGCATGGGTGGATTTTAGTCCCAGCTCGGGGGTGATCCACTCCTGAGAGTGATGAGTAGTGTGGTCTAAGGATGGGAGGTTCATGTAAGGTATTCACATAGTCAATGGTATTCAAAATACAAAGATAAGTATCAATTATATGTTTGATGATGTCTGTTGTGCATGTCTATGATTCTTGCAATGTTATCATGTGCTTTCGTTGCTTGTAAGAGTTACGGTAAATTTCGCATGAGTTAGTACAGTAGTAGTATATTTTATTGTCTTTTATTTCATTAGAAATGCATGTAATATATATATATATACTCTAGGATGAACAATTAACCTGCTATCAGAGCTTAGTAGTCCGTTGGTAGCGTTACATGGCTTGACTTGGGTGGTTGGGGTTGCCACCAAAAAATAGTATTACAGTGAAATTTTGTGCGACGTTGCCCACTCCTGTTGGTGGATGGGGACGTTACAAATTGGTATCAGAGCCATGGTTTTAACACTGAGCCTAGATGGGACATGTTAGTGGAAGCTGAAGCAAAATTTTTAGAAAATTGTTGTCAAAATGGACAAATTGAAGTTCAGAGCCCAGTTTTTGACAATGAGCCTGAATTAAGCCATATAAGTGGTTATGGAATCAAAATCTCAGAGAAAATTGTTGTTGAGGAGGTAAAAATTTGAATTCAGAGAATTCCAGAGTGCCAAGAGAACACCTTGGTCGTGTTTGGAAGCTCAAGATGTATAGCAATTCAAGAAAGATAGTAGAGAAAAGAGATTGCAGTAACCAGGGGTTTGGAACCGCAAGGTTTGAAGTTGAGCCATTATATCTCATTGAGGGGAGATCGACGATGGGGAGTGATTGTGGATATCGGGAAGCAGATTAAAGAGAGAGTAAGTTGAGACCCTACAATCCCTCAGGATCATTTATATTTCTCGATCAACAGATCAACAGTGGATATCAATCCCACTACGGACAAGCATCTTCTGATTGCGAAGATCGGGAAGGAAATTAAAGCGTGAGCAAGTTGAGTGCCTACAATCACTCTTGGTCATTTATCTTCACGGTTCATTAAAACACGACTGTCAATATTGTAAAGTGAGATAAGTGCCCAAATGTTAAGCTCTCGGTCACAGCTCTCGGTCATGCATAGAGAAGACAGAGTGAACTTCGTGTATTTCCTGTCTGTTCATCCATGCAAGGAACACATGTTGGCAAGTTAGCTTATTCGGGAATACGACATTCGGGAGAAACACGGTGTGAATAGAGCACAAACTCCTTAAGTCCTAAAGTCTGGAGTTAATCCAGAACGTTCATTGCAAGAGACACATGTCAGAATATTAGCTTGTTCGGGAGTTCGATGTTTGGGAGAAATGAGGTATGCTAAGGTGAAACCTCCCGAAGCTTGAAGTTCCAGAGTGACGTGGCCTACTGACGTCACTAGGGATGACATGGACATGTGGGATGTATGCCACATTTTAGTGAGTTAAGAACTTTGGTAATATGCAAATGTAGTCATGACATGTCATATGTCACCCACCTGATTGGACCACGGGTCAAATTTGTGTGTCCTGTCGAGTGGCGTTCCTGGTGGTGGCACAAGGTAGCTAAGCATGAAGAAGAAGTTAGTTGGATTAGGCTTGCATTAACTTTGGTCACGATATATCAATATCGAGGGTTGAGAGGCATTGCAAAGATCCAAGTTGCATGGAAGATAATTCTACAAGGCAGTCTCACAATCCAAACCATGATTTCCCAGAAGGGGTACGTGTCAGCGTGGGGATAATTGTAGAACGATCAATGGGTTACTCCAAAACCACCGACCCATGTCCCTACAATTGGAAAAGTATAAAGTTTGATGTGAATTTTTGGTATATTATAGTTCAAGAATGGAAACCGTGGGCCCGAGTGGACGCATGGTGCTTGATCGTGAAGTCCGAAGACTGGACACTCCAAAAAATAATAATAATAATAATATAAAAAAAAAAAAAATTAAAAAAATGGCTTGGGATGGAATGGGAGGAAGAAACCCCCGAAGTTCCATTACACTGAAGTAAAGTGACGCGATGACATCATCGAAGTGATGTGGAAGTATGTGGAGACTCATGATTCGAGAGTTATGGGTTGTGCAAAGGTGGAATCATCCGAAGTCTCATATCCCCGAAGCTATGAAGTCTTGAAACCCCGAAGCCTAGAGTTCCATACCGCGTATCAGTCACTGGATGCTGGGAGACATGGAATGTTGATCCACCCTACTTCGTGAGTTCGCCAATCTAACACTTAGAGAGATTTGTTGTGATGTGCTTTGAAATCTACTGAAGCTTAGAGCCTGAAGTTTCAGAGCTCTGGATAAGCGCCCAAATCATAAGCGTTGGGTCACAACCATGGTCACATGTGAACCAAGAGTTGAAGAAAAGGGGCTAGCACCCAAAATTTGTGGTAGAATAGAACTGGGCTTAGAAATTGAAGCCGAGGGGTTATTGATTGACCAAGACTAGCCAAAAATGGAATCTGATATTGTTTTGTTGAATCATATTGGTTTATTCTGGAAATTTTTTAAAGTTTGATAGCCTGACAAATTTTCGGTTGACTGCACATTTTGTAGAGTTAATGATTGTCAGAATCAAACTGAATTGTCTCTTAGTGCAGAGAAATGGGGAAGGAACAGGGTGGTTACAATTCAGAAAATGAAGTTAGAGGAATGGATGTCCATATAGGAGTTGAAGGATTGAACTCCAATGGGCATGAATAAGACATAGATATGGAAGGAAACATGATGAAAATCATTGAAAAGTTGTAGAAATATGTCCAGACTCACTGAGAAGATAAAAAAAATCTCATGAAATCCAGGGAGAAATAGGGATAATTCAACATAAAGTTGACACAGATCCTATAAAGAATAGAAAATAAATTGGATAAGGAGAGTGACTCCAGTAAATCAGGAAGTCACATGTCCCCTGATGATCCAAATTATTTTCAGCACGAAATGAGAGTAGAGATATAATAAAGCAATGTACAGAGATATATTGGATATTCAATAATATAACAGAAATGTATCAGATATGCAACCATAAACATGGAGATACAGTAATACACAATTTTCTATTAATGAGCGAAAATTTACAAAGACTGTAAAAATACAAAGTGAAAGACTCGCTAGAATGGTGGCATCTTATCTCTAAGAAGATATGTGTCTGCTAATTACATTCCAAAGAAGATGATTTTACAATGAGGCTCTAAAGGCATTTTTATCATAAAGAAAATCCAAAACCCTAACTCGGAAGATGAAAATCCAACAGTTTTGTGGACCTCGTTTTGGGTAGTTTGGTGTATCAACTTCTCGGGGGCGTAACTTTGGCATACGATCTCTGTTTGGGGTGCATGATAGCTCGTTGGAAAGGTATAGTCAAGGATATTAATTTAGGGGGATAAGTAAGTGCATTTGAATATCATTGAGAATATTGATCCCAAAAAACCTTCATTCATGCCCTCAAAATGGCCCCGAAAGTTAAAAACTGCTAAAAATAGTAAATTACCAAAATTGCCAAAAAACTATTTTGATCCAATTGGAAAAGGTGGGTGTCCACCGATATCCAACTGGATCAATACTGCCTCATTAGGAAGCAATCATATCCATTGCGTTGAGTTCCCAGTGGAGAGGGAAAAGCGTTTGCTGAATATGCATCTTGATGAGCTGCTTGCGTTGTTGGAGAAGTTGCGTTGCTTCTCTTGTTGAAGGTTGTAACGAACATGTGGTTGGAAGGGTTAGACTGTTGTAACTAGTTTGGCTACATGAGATGCCTGTATGAAGAAGGAATATTTACACTTTGTTGCAATCTTGTCGACCTACTTTTGTTGGATAGAAGGTGCTTGGGCCGAGGCTATAGTGGTTGCAGTATCCTTATGTTCACCTTTTGAATAGATTGTGAAGAAGCTAAATTTTGTAGTATGAGATACTACCTTGCAGAACTGTTTAGGTGGAACAGTAGTCAAAATTACCTTCGGTATTCTGTAGAGATGACCCCCTAGAGAAACAATGATACTGCGGGGTCGAGACTCATAAAAAACATGGTGCTTCCACATATATGGTTGGACCAAGAGAACATCACAGACATCGAGTGCAAAAACATCACATAATACCTCATCCTTGAAGGGATGGATATTGTATGACAATCGACATTGTTGGATGACATGGAGATCTGGTCCCTAGAGAAGCCACTCGATGTTGTATGGCTATGGGTGTGGTGTTGTCAACAATCCCAACTGTTTGATGACCTCTGCTGAGATTAGGTTCTTCTGGCTTCCTTTATCAATAATAAAATGCAGCGGGGTCCCCTTCACCCACATCTGTGAATGAAAAAGGCACTCCCCCTCTTCAGGATCTGTTGGGTCTTCTGGTTGAATTGTTTTGGTTGTGACAATAACAATGGGGTATGCGTTGATGATCTATCTTTTACCAATATTTTCATAATCATATTTTGAATTAGGGTTCGGCTCCTTGTCTTTGATATCGACCACCAATGACTGTTTTGAGCGACATTCCTCGGTATTGTGCCAGGGGCTTTTGTGGAAATCACACCATTTTTCAGTGTCCTTCTTTGTCTTCCAGTGACCCTTCTTTTCATGTGCCTTGGACTGGTTTTCGGGAGACTATTTGTTAGGGTCGTCTTTATCATACTTTGGTTGTTGCAGATTTGTAGACCCAAATGCCTATTTGTTCGGGTGCTTAAATTTCTTCTCGATTTTAACAACATATCGATAAGCAACACTGAGTGATGAGATGTCTAGAAAATCCATTTCAGTTTGGATATATCTGTGTAGAGCCCTGCGGTATTTCAGAACCCTATGTCATTCATAGTCTTTGATACCCAGATTGGTGTGCAAGGTATGGAAGTTATTGGTGAACTTTGGAACTTCTTGGTCCCTCTCTTGCTGCAGTGTGGTCCATCTCATGTATTGGTCCTCATATTTTTCAACATGGTGATAATGTTCCTTTACTGCATCCACAAAAAAATACCAAGTGGCGTCGACCCCATATATTCCAGACTCCTATGTGGAACTTTTCTCCCAGTAAGTTTCCCACCAATGTTTGACATGGGGGAGAGATTTAAGGAGTGCAAAGGTGATCTTTTCCCTGTCGGAAAAATTATATATAGAGAAATAACCTTCTAACAGATTTAACCATTTGTCTAGGGCATCCGCATCTATCTGACCTTCAAATGTGGGATATCAAAATTAACCTGTACCTTGGGTATTAGGGTGATAAAGGTGTCATTGTGTGCTAAGATAACTTTGCCTGAGCTGCAAGATTCTTATACTAGTTTCCACACTTCATCCCTTAACATTGGCCAACATGAGTGGAAAAAGTCTGTTGTGAAGCCATCTAGGCCTGGATCTTTGCATGTGGGTAAGTCCTAAATGGCCTAATCAACTTATACTTGAGTTATGGGTGTAATGAGGGCTTCCTTATGTTCTTGAGTGATTAGAGTTATGATATTTGGAGTCACTCTTTCAATTGCAGAGGTGCGGTCCCCAAGGGGTTCTGAGAGGAGATACTTGTAGAAGCCAATTAACTCATGCATTATTTCTTGATGAGAGACAAGGGTGGTGCCCTGTAAGTCTTCTAGTTTTGTGATGCAGTTGATGAAGCATCTACGGATCATGGAGCAGTGGAAGAACTTGGTGTTTTTCTCTCCCTCTTTGAGCCATTGAACCCAAGATTTCTATCTCCAGAGAATTTCTTCCTATTTGTATCACTCTTCCAGTTGCCTTTTGATATTCTACTCCTCCTGTTGTTGAGTTATTGTGTGTTTGGTTTGGATGAATTGTTCCTGAAGGGCCTCTAGTTTTTGTTCCAACAATTTTATTTCCTGGAAGATGTTCTCGAAGACATCTTTGTTCCATTTTCTCACCTGTTGTTTGAAGTGTTTTATCTTTTGCTAGAAACAATACATTTTGGTGCCCTTCTAGATTTCCGCGGTGCTCCACCAATGGTAGGCTAACTTGTGTAACTTTGGGTGGGAGAGCCAGAATTTCTCAAATCTGAAGGGTTTGAGCTTGGGGGTGGCGATTGTGTCTATCGAGAGTTGAACCGACCAATGGTTCGAGCTTGATTTTGGAAGGATGTTGGAATCTACTAGAGGGCCTTCCAAAAGGAGGGCTTTCAAAATAAGGAAGTGATCTAGCATGCAGGATATTTGTTGATGCCTTGATCACTTGTTGGTCTAGGTATATGTGTCATTGTCGTTCTCTATGTCAACCAGTTTGTGGTGATTTATGAGTTCCTGGAATTTTAAGTTGTCCTGTTCCAGGCTTTTTTTCCCTCCCCTTTTTTCCTCTACCGTGAGAATCATATTGAAGTCTCCGTCGATGATCCATCTTTTGTGATCAACTAGAGAGCCTAGGTAAGCCATATTCTGAAGAAAAAGGTCTTTGTCTTGGCTGTTCTATGGTCCATAGGTGTTGGTGATCAATCCAACTGATGGCTCGATAGTGAGCTGTAAGAGTGTCTGGAGTAGAGAGACCTTGGTCTAGAATGACTGTGGTAGGGTTCCAAAGGATGGTCAGGCCCCTTGCGGCGCCTTTAGAGTTTGTGTGATAGGAGTCGTTAGTGTGCCAACATATTTTGAAAATGTCTTCTGTGGTTTTCCCCATGCATTTTTTTTTGTAGCAGGAGAATATCAGGGTCTTCCATTTTGATGCAGTTTTAGAGAATCCTTTGCTTGAATCTTCCAATGAGGCCTCTGATGTTTTAGGGGAGGATATTCATAGTTAACAATTTGGTGGGTGGGAAAATGAGCTCTGTGAGAGCCTGTGTATCTGTCCTAAGTTGATCATATAGTTTATGACCTCCTCTATTAGCTGATGCACTGATTTTCTTCTGCGTCTCTTATGTTCCTTTGGGTGTCTTCTTACATCTGGGTTTAGGTCTACACGGATACCTAGCCTTGAGGTATCCCATGTTGATGAGTCTAGAAAAACCTTGTAAACCTTCCCGAGATAGTTTTCTGGTAAGTTTTGTAGATCCTTCTTGTTGAGTTCTTCTGTGACACCCCATATGGTATGACTCCTACGATGTACAACAAGTAAAAGCACCCTTTTTTTTTGTGTGTGTGTGTAGGAAGGTAATAATGACATTATACTCAACATCGCAACATGACGACGACACAACACATGCAACTCATGCAACAACAACATAACGACATAACATAAAAGCACATCAAGCACCTGGAAGCAATGTACGACATTCAACCGAAGAAAAATAAGAATGGCTACCCACCCATCCTACCCTGCAATGGTCAGGACCTCCAGGACACATAAGCAACACTCAAGCCCAGGTTCCCATCGATTTTGACCATTTAAGGTATCAGGGATGGCGACTGTTCTGATGAACAAGGAGGTGTCTACATCCCACTTGACACAAGCAGAAAAATCCTACTAAGCTAAGGACAATCATCCTAACAACCCAAAATTAATTACACAAGTAACTAGAACCCTTACAGTGAGAAAAACCAATCACATTAAACATTTACAAAACCATGTACAAACATTAATTAATATTAAACAAAAACCATCAATCAAGGATAAAAGGACGTTATTTATGACTTAAATTGGTGTTAATTACAGATCAATTAACTAGTCTAAATTCCATCAATCAACGAGTTACCCACTGAACTTAACATGAATTACGACTCAAATTTAGCGAGTCTAGGTTACCAATTAGACGATATCTATAAATCCAACTAACCATAAACTTGAATAACAACATTAACATTCTTAAAGTGGAATTCTACCTATAGAACTTATGAACAGTTAAACCTCAACATTAGTCTAGATATAATGACTGAACTAACCACACTAGCTATTTATTATCATTGAGGAGGAAACTCCCAGCTAATAACATTGTTGTAGCAAATCAACAAGGTAATTACATATTTGTTACATAACAATTTATTACAGCAGTTAACAAGTCATTTAACACAATGATTAACATAATCGATTAATTGAGCAATAACAGGGTAGTTTGCATGACTATTTTCATAACAAGTATTATAGCACTAACAAGGCAATTATCATGTTAATTAACATAACAATTAATATACAGTAGCGAGGCAATTTATATGACGGTTAACATAACGATTAGTAGCGCAAAAACAAGGCAATTTACATAACTATTAACCATTTAACTCGCTGCGGCATTTAATCAATAAGTAGGAATCTGCTGACCATTCACAGTGCTGTAGCAACTGTTCTGGCATTTAGTAAGGCAATTAATATAGCATTTAACAGTGCAATTAACAAGCCAATTATCTGTAGCAATGGTTTTGGTAAATTCGTGGTCATTCCAAAAAGCTCATTCAACATTCTAAAGGCAAAAAACATGGGTAATTATAGCAAGCTCTGGCAACATTCTAAATAAAAAATCATGGGTAATTACAGCAAGCTCCGACAACATTCTAAAGGAAAAATCATGGGCATTAAACAATGGTCTCAGGCAGGTTTTGAATGGCAAAACATGAGAATTTAAACAACGATCTCAGACATACTTTGAATTGTAAAATCGTGAGCATTAAACAATGGTCTCATACATGTTTTGAATGGTAAAATCATGAGCATTAAACAATGGTCTCAGACATGTTATGAATGGTAAAATCGTGAGCATTAAACAATGGTCTCAGACATGTTTTGAATGACAAAACATGAGAATTTAAACAATGATCTCATACATGTTTTGAATGGTAAAATCGTGAGCATTAAACAATGGTCTCAGACATGTTTTGAATGGTAAAATCACGAGCATTAAACAATGGTCTCAGACATGTTTTGAATGGTAAAATCATGAGCATTAAACAATGGTCTTAGACATGTTTTGAATGGGAAAATGTGAGCATTTAAACAACGATCTCAAACATGTTTTGAATGGTAAAATTGTGAGCATTAAATAATGGTGTCAGACATGTTTTGAATGGAAAAACATGAGCATTTAAAAAACGGTCTCAGACATGTTTTGAATGACAATTCATGAGCATTTAATCACAATCTCAACCACGTTTTGAATGGAAAAACCATGGGTTATTAATCAACTATCACAGTCTCATTTTAAAAGGGAAAAACATGTACAGGGACACACCAGAAGGGCATTCATGGCTATCCGTAATTAAAATATGCAGAATGATGTACCCAAAATGCACCAGAAGGAACTCCATGTTGCCAACATCATTTAAAAGGGAAAACGCTGGCAAAATGAAAACATGGAAATGAATTCGTTTTCCATTGCCAGGATACCAATGCCACGCAGACAGGAATACAAAAAAAATGTTTTTCATCTCCCAGACACCAATCTAAAATGCAGATAGGAAATCAAACGTTCTTCCCATTCCCAGAGTACCAATACCATGCAGACAGGAATACAAAAACGTTTTTCATCTCCCGGACACCAATATAAAATGAAGATAGGAAATCAAACGTTATTCCCATTGCTATAGTACCAATACAATGCATACAGGAATACACAAATGTTTTTCATCTCTCGGACACCAATATAAAATGCAGACCTGAAATCAATTCGTTTTTTTTTTCATTGATAGAATACCCAAAAATTTGCCGACCAGAAATCAATTCGTGCTTCCAATTCTATAAACCCAATACATCATAGTCAACAGTAAGAGAACGCAAGGATCTGATGGGAAATGTCATGGAATGATTGCCAAGGTTTCTATCAGTCAAGGCATAGAGAAAACCAACCAGGACACAAGATAATCCACATGTAGAGTTCGTTGCGAGATGGTGAAATCAACAATCAGCCAGGGACAAACATCAAGGGTAGCCAGCTAACAGGTTCATCCTTCGCTCATCATCCTCGCACAGAAAAGCAGGGCGTTGAGATCCATAGCTCTTTTAACGCTAAGGCCACGACCGTAGATCAGGCTCCTGGCCGACTGCTCAGGCGATAAATGGTGAGATAGGGATGAAGGATAAACAACCACAAAGGTCACAATCAACAAAAAAAGGTGGTCAAGACATGTGGGAAAGTGAAGGCCATGGGAGTCAACAACCATCGAGCTAGGCTAAGGAAAGTTTCAGTCACCAATTTAAAAAAAAAACATCATTTTTCTTTTCCATTAAATAAGAAGATCCAAGAATAAGTCCTAATACATTATACCATACAAAAATGAAGAGAGCGTACCGTTGCCTGATCTCCTACTCCGCATGACATCCCACGCGCTCCGTGCAACTCCCACTCGCCAGCTGTCGAGACTTCACCGGTACCTCCCAGTCAATGCTAGGGGTACTCTTCTTCCCCTTTAGTCCCCTGATCTGCAAAGGGGCCACACACTCACTATCCAGAGATTTTGACTAGCTCCCAGCTCGCCTCACAAGACCGATCTACCACTCCTCACCGAGCTGGGTATCCCAACTCCCACAAGTTAAGTCAGTCAAGTAGATATTTCTACAGCATAATGTTATGAAAACAAAAGAAGATCCTTCATCCTTCTCCTTCCTTTATTATATAGAGTTTCAAACTTCCTTTCTTTCCTAAAATCTCATTTCATTAAAGTTTTAAAATAAATTCCTAAAAATTTCTCTCTGTACAAGTGTCCCCCATCCCTTACATTCCTCCATAATTTAATTTCTTTAATTAATTAATTATATTTATGTCCCTCACCCATCTAGAGTTACTCCTAGAATCACTCCTAGGTGTCCCTGAATTCTCTTACAGGTTTTAATGGCTTTCCCTATTATTAAATTGCTAGTTCAGTTTAAATTAGAAATCTCTTAAATGGTAGATACTTTTTCTAAGTTTGGCTTTCCTTTTTTTCCCTTATGTTCCCCCTTTCCCTTTTTTATGTTTACCTATTTTCCTAGTTTCCTAATTTTTTAGATTTTCCCTCTTTCCCCTTTTTAATTAGAACTCAAAAAGGCAGGTGTGGAAATTAACCTTTTTTCCCTTTTCTCATTTAATTAGTATTTTAAAATTATCAAAATAATAAAACCATTAATTCCCCTTTTTCTTTTAAATTTTATTCCAACAGATTTTTTTTTTTAATGAATAGATTAAATTTCTTATTCCCTTCGTGTTACAAGATTTAACGAAGGTCATCATTATTATTTATGTGGTTATTATTATTATTGTTATTTTTTTTTATAGAGAGATAAAATTTTACCACTAGCATAGTTTAGACTTAAACCTTAAATTTTCGTACAAGGCGACATTTAATTAGGGAATTTGTTTTAAAATTTTCTTAACACTTTATTCATCCTAAGGCCATATAGGTTCATTCCTCTATCATCAACAATGCGGCGTGCCCTTCAAGATGCACTAGGTGCTCCAAGGGTGCCACTTGCCTTAATCTATTTCCCTTGCGCGACGTTCCCTTCAGGATGCACTACGTGCTCCAAGGGTGCCACTCGCCTCTTGACTGACTTGGTAGACATCAATAACTTCTGGAGTCATTACTCCACCATGTGAACTTGTGGGAGACTAAGGTCCTTTAAGGAATACGGCCCCCACCTTATTGCGTGCCCCTTAGAATCATCGTGAGCGACCGTTGCAGTCTTCCCTCACGGCATCGTGGGTCCTCTAGAACTAGGTAAATGTTAACCTACAGTTCAAGCCACGACGAGAGTGCTAGTAGGCTGTGGCAGGGATGTTTTCCACACCTCTCCCTCAACATCTCTGGTAGTCTTGCGTGACCCCTTTACTCCACATGTGAGTCTATTCGGCAAGCTATCGTTAGCCTGCATCATCAACAAATCATGTCAGAACATATCCATATCATATCATCTAATCAGATGCACTAATATCACAATAAAACAATCAAAACCCAATGGTACACTCCCTGACTCAATCCAGAGTCCAAGGGGTTCCATCGATGTCTCTGCATCCTCGAGTTCCAAAATCTTGCACACTCAGTAAACCGAGTCAATGGCACTTGTCTATGTCAATGCAGTAACACAACATGTCATCAACCCATAATGCCTCATAATCAAAATCAAAAGTTTTAATAGCATAGTAATTCGGATCACCTGCCAGCAAGTGTCCTCAAAGAATAAGTTCACTCAGTGCGCTAGAGCGTGATGTTACATACAACCCCTCTTGGTCTAAATTTCATCCCAAAGTTTCATAGTATAAATGCTGAAATAAAGAGTATCTTAGTTTCATATGTCTATCTATCAAACAAAAATGGAAACTGCTAGCGCATATCATATGCGTCCTCCCAGGTCACCGAGTGTGGACTATAATTTTCCCGCCGTGAGCGACCCCTCATCCATCACTTGGAAGGAACTCATGTCAATAACATGTGTAGGATCACTAATATAATGTCTCAAAACAGATACATGAAAAACATCGTGCATGCGCCTCAAAGAATCAGGCAAGGCTAGTCGATAGGCCATGGGCCCCTTTCTCTCCACAATCTCGAAAGGTCCCATGAACCTAGGAGAGAGTTTATCTCCCTTCCCAAACTTGATCAAACTTTTATGCAGTTTAAGCCACAAGAAGACTCAATCATCGACCTCGTAACTATGGTCGACACAGTGCACATCGACATGAATCTTCTGTTGATCCTGGGCTTCTTTAATCCTTTGTCTTATTGTTTTCATTTTCTCTTCCATTTATTGGGTCACTTCTGGTCCCACTAGGACCCTATCCTCAATCCGATCCCAAATCAAAGGCGTCTGACATGGTCACCCGTAAAGAAGCTCGAAAGGCGCCATCTTAATGGTGCTTTGGTAATTGTTGTTGTAAGCGAACTCCACTAGTGGCAAGAATTCTTCCTAACGCTTTTGTTGGTCCATCACGTACATGCGCAACATGTCCTCCAAGGTTTGGTTCATTCATTTGGTCTACCTGTCAGTCTCTGGGTGATACGTAGTACTAAAGTTAAATTGGTTTCCCAAGGCCTCTTGGAAAATCGTCCAAAATCGTCCAGTAAACACCGATCCTCAATCGGATATAATCTTCTTAGGCATGCCATGCAGCCTCACAATCTCACTAATGAAAACTCTATCTATATCAGGTGCCTGATATGTCGTACGCACATGAATTAAGTAAGAACTCTTCATCAGAGTGTCTACTACTACGAAAATTGAGTCATGTCTCCTTGCCGTCAGTGGAAATCCAACAATAAAATCCATCGAAATAACCTCCCATTTTGATTCCAGAATAGCGTGTGGTTGTAGTAATCCTGCTGGGTGTCTATGTTCAGCCTTTACTTATTGACATTCTAGACATCTGGCCACATAGTTGACTATGTCAGCCTTCATTCCCTTCTAGAAGAATAAGGGTTTAAGGTCTGCCCTCATCTTCGTGACTCTTGGGTGAGACATGTAAACTGCTCTATGAGCCTCTCTCAGGATCAACATCCTCAACTCGTTGTTCGGCGGTACGTAGATTCGATTTTTAAAACTCAATAATCCATTGCTATCAAACAAAAATCCTTCAAATCATGGTACCATCATTGTGTTTTGTCCGATAAAACCCTCGACCTCTTTGTACCAGTCATCATTACGGTGTAAAGTTAGAATCTTTTCACGCAGATTTGTCTGAAGAGGCAGCACCGAAAATATGTGTGGTCTCTGACTCAATGCATCTACCACTCGGTTCACTCTTCCTTTTATGTAAGTAATCTCAAAGTCGTACTCACTAAGCAATTCTGACCAATGTTGTTGTCACCGTTTAGGTCACTTTGCGTAAATATGTGTTGTAATCCACAATGGTCAATCCTTAGTTCAAATTTTTGTCCAACAAGGTAGTGTCTCCAAACATTCAAGGCATATACGATGGCTAACAACTCCAAATCATGCATCATGTAGTTCTCCTCATGCCTTCTCAGTTTCCTCGAGATGTAAGCGATCACTCATCTGTCTTGCATCAAGACTTCACCTAAGCATTCCTTGGATGCGTCAGTGCATACCAAAAAGTCTGCATCCATGTCAGGGACCTTTAGTATCATTGTTGTTTTCAACAACTCCTTGAGCCTCCGAAATGCTTCCGCGCATTTCTCGGTTCAAACAAACTTCTTTTTTTTCTTCTGCAATTCCGTGATCGGATTTGCTATCTTTGAAAACCCCTCGATGAACTGTTGATAGTATCCTACTAAACCAAAGAAGCTACGCACTTCAGGGACATTCGTCGGCGTAGGCCATTCCATAATGGCCTCGACCTTCGCTGGATCCACAACGATACCTTCACCAAAGATGACGTGCCCTAAGTAGTGGATCTTCGATTGATAAAATGAGCATTTGGACAACTTCCCATACATTTTGTGCTCTCACAGACACTATAGTATCAAGCACAAGTGCTTGTCATGCTCCTCCATCGTCTGAGAGTAGATCAAAATATCGTCAATGAATAATTCGATGAACTTGTTCAAGTACTCGCGAAACACCCCATTCATCAAACTCATAAATACCCCTGGGGCATTTGTCAGTCCAAATGTTAAAACAATAAACTTGTAATGTACAAACCTCATCTTAAAGGCGGTCTTAGGGACGCCATCTTCCTTAATTTGTAACTAGTGATACCCTAATCGCAAATCGATCTTTGAGAACATTTTCGCGCCCTTCATTTGATCGAACAGATCATCAATCCTTGGCAATGGATATTGATTCTTGATCGTGGCCTTGTTCAATTGACGATAGTTAATGAAGAGCCTCCACGACCCATCCTTGTTTCATATGAAAATAACAGGTGCACCCCATGGTGACACACTATGATGTATCAGTCCCAGATGCAACAACTCCTTCAGTTGCATTCTCAACTTCTGTAATTCTAGGGTTGACATCTGATAAGGTGTTCTAGCTATCGATTTTGTTCCTAGTTTTAGGTCTATAGTAAACTCCAATTCCCTCTATGGCAGTATCCCAAGTAACTCCTCTGGAAATACGTCCACAAACTCTCACCATTAGAAGGTGTTCTAAACCTTCCACTAATCCCTTCTTGTTTAATGCAAGGATCGCATAAAGCTTTCACCCCTTGCGCATGCTCTTCCGTAGTTGTAATGAAGAGATGAACCTTAGGGAAAATCCCTGGTTCCGTTCTACAATCACATGTCTCTGTCCCTCATCATCAACCAATCTCAACCATTTCATATTACAGTTGAGTAGCGCCTCATGCGATTCCAACCAGTCCATACCAATTACGACATCATAAGATCCTAAGATCATGACGTACAAGTTGGCCCTTGTGACAAACTTTCCCATTTTAAGGATACAACCCGTAACCTTTCCTCCAACCTTCTATTTGGCTCCTGAAGCCATCTCTACAAAGATAAACTCGTCATGTTCGACTGCCTTTACCTTAATCCTTTTTAGCGTTGCACCAGAAATGAAACTATCGGTAGCACCGGGATCTATCAAAATACTAAGGGTCTGGACAGCGACAGTACCTGTCATCTTGAGCACAATCGACTGATGCTCTGTCTAGCAGTTATTCACCACTGCATGAATCCGATGGGCCTTGTCCATATTTCTATGGTAGTGGGTCCAGCTGATCCAGACGCTCTAGTCCTCTCCACTGGGCAGTCGCGCTGGTAGTGTGGCTCCCCACACATCCAACACCCCTTCCTCGAACCAGTAGTCCTGGTACCTGAATTAGAAGATGACAACCCACCAGCCTGGAATCCTGGTCTGTTCTGCTAAATAGGCCTAAACTGTTTCTACTGCAGTCGACGTTGCTATTGATGTTGTGGTCCTCGATAAGGTGTATGCTGCTGAGGTTTCGGTCACCCAGGTGTAGTGAAAGTGGATCCCCTATGGAAGCCACGATATCCCGACGTATGTCTGGCTAGTGTCTGATGATGATATGCTCCAGATGACACCTACCCTGCTGGTCTCGCTGGAGTCTTGGTATGACCCCCTCTGATAAGCTCCTCCTCTACTTTGAGGGCCTTCTGCATGACATCATGCAAGGTTTGAGGCATCAAAATCCTGACCTTTACACGTATATTGTTGTTAAGGATGAACAAAAACCTATTGACCTTAAGTTTCTCAGTGTTAAGGTGCGGAGCATACTAGAGTAACTCCATAAAACATGCATCATACTTAGGCACCGTACGACTTCCCTATCGTAAGGCATTGAACTCATTGAGTTAACACTCAATGAATTCCTCTGAAAGGTATCGCTCTTAGAACCGTTCCTCGAACAGTTCCCATGACACGTCTTCGACGACCATGTTCAGCTATGGTAGGAGCATCTTCCACCATAGAAGAGCACTTCCTTTCAGTTGGAATACTGCCATGCAGAACTTCATGTTGGAGGTATAATCACGAAGTGAAAAGCACATTGCCATGTTCTCCAACCATGCCTCGGCGGCTGCGCCATTCAGGGCACCAAAGAACTCAGGAAATTTAACCTTCTCGAGTTCACGGTGAATGCTACTAGTACCGACCAGAGCACGTGGTGGAACCTCAACGGGTGTCGGCGCCCTGGCCTCATCTCTATCCAAACGACTAATAAGTGCCTTAGACATGTGCTGAAAATATCTCATCATTCTGACCACATCACCAATTGTTATCCGCTCCTGTCCGACAACCTGCTCATCTCCCTGGGGGTTAGATCCCTCAGGTGTGGAAGCTACTGGAGGCATCGCGCCTCCTCCCCTGGCACCCCGTCATCTGCCTCTGCGGCGTCCTCTCACCATGATTACCTGGACGAATACAAGTCAACTCAATTAGTAACATTATAATCAAATCATATCAATGAAAACCATGGATGATTTTAGGGGCTAAATTTCGCTCATGGGCTAATTTTCCATGGTTTTCCCAAAAACGAGATTCTCTATTTTAAAAATTATTCACCCAAATTCTATAGGATAAAATTATTTTA
>JZKD02S2067896.1:938577-977551 GCA_000966675.3 Picea glauca | reverse complement strand
AGTTTCATAACCTTGATTTGTTGTTGGTGATTTTCATTTATTCCCCTACCACTAGTCAACATTTATTCCTTGCGATTTCTCTTTGTAAGGTTTTCATTGCAAAGATTCTCACATCCTAGATGCCACTGAATAATCTTTGGAAGTAAGGTTTTCATTGCAACCCTGCTAGCATCCCATATGACACTTGAATTTTCCATCGGGTCTAAGGTGTTGAATATTATAGTGTTGTTTGAACATGCTAGGACCATAGAGAGCCATGGTGCCCTCGATATCATCACAGGTAAACTAATGCCTTACTTTTCTAAGAGAAAGATGACTAAACATAATGGAGCAACGGACTGTGGAATGGTCCAATCCTATCAGATTCTTGATCTCATGAAGCGCTACACTCTCAAGATCCACAACGGACTTATCATCCATCATTTCCATGTCCATCGTCCAAACCTCGACGATGTCTAGGTGAAATCGTCTGTCCTCCAATGGAAACAAACGTGTCACTATGCCAAGAAGGTCATCGAAGGGCCATATGTCTGAGTGGTCTCTATCCATGAAATTGATCTTTATATTCACCATTTCAAAGTCATCTATCTCCCAAAAATCCAAGTGAATTATAATGACCCACTTCTGGAAGGCAGAAGCCACTACATTCTTAATGTCGCTCCTAGACAAGATGGACGACTCGATGAAACTGGAGAAAGAGTAGGTCATATTTATTGTGCTCGGCCATATTTTGTTCGTGATGAACTTATATTCCAGGGGAAGATTTACTGTGATCAACCAAATTTTTTTTATGATGAACTTATATTCCAGGGGCTCCAACTATGAAGGCAATGGGCTTCCATCGCATGGGAGGAGCTGCAGAGGTAATGGGATTCCATTGCATGGGAGGAGCTACGGAGGCAATGGGATTCCATCGTAACTAGGTATTATTGTTTCTTGTTTGGGGAGGATCATGTGAATGGATCCAATTTTAACTTCATTTCTTCGACACCTGGGAAGTTGCAGAATGTCCAACATGGTTGTCTAAAAATCCTATCACAGAAACATTGAGTTTACGTTGGTAAACACGAAGGGTTGCCTCCAGGAGATTGTCGAACAAAGCTGTAGGTGGCCTGTGGTTTTGGTCAAGACACAGAAGATATCCTAACTTTGTCAGAATTCTCTTCAAATGATTTGATACGACAGTGCTCATCCCCCTTCTTGAAGTTTTTCTAGTGCCTAGAATTTTTTGACAAACCACTGATGGCATGTCTACTTATTCCTCCTGCATCTGGAGATATGCATAGTGTCCAAGGTAGTTCTCCCACATCTGGAGATCTGCAAAGTGTTCAAGGTAGTTATATCTAAAACTCTAGTCAAAAAAAGATTGAAATTTCTCTGGTAAAGACAGAGGGTCGCCTTCAGGAAATTGTTGAATAGGGTTGTGGGTCGGTGTTCCCCGAGACACTGGAGATATTCACATGTTGCTAGAATTTTTTTCAACTCCTTGATATTTCAATGTGTATCTCTTTTCTTGAAATTCCTCATCTTATTAAATTTTGAAGTAGACGTGGTTAATAATTGATAGGGTTTCATCTAGTTCATGGACATGACTCTTTCTTTATTGAACCCATCAACTTTGGAGGTCGTCGCCATGGTTAATAGATGATTCTACTGGTTCATGATTCTGAAATATGAGGATGCCCCCATGATCATTAACACTTCCACCACAATAATGAAAACTATCACTATGCAAAGATAAGGTAAGTTGGCCATTAAAATGATGGAAATTGTTGAACAGTGAAATAATAAAAAGATGAATTGTTCAACAATGAAATCGCAGAAACACTAGAAATTATTCAGCAATGAAATCACAGAAATGCTAGAAATTATTCAAAAATGAAATCACAAAAACACTAGAAATTATTCAGCAATGAAATCAAAGAAACGCTTGATTAAAAAAAAAATCTTTGTTCAACAATGAAATCACCAAAAATGCTTGATTCAAAACAAATTCTCTAACCCCGTGTCATAGCTATTTATAATTTTTTTTACGTAAGTTAAGTTAAGTTTTTTAATGTAATACTTTTATTGATCCGCATATGGTTACTCAATTGTTTTAATGTAATTATATTTTAAGGTAGACCAATAATGTTCCATAAATTAAAATATTTTAAGTACAAAAAGACTTTGTCTAATTAAAATGATTACACAAACCATAATAAATTTGAATGTGATATTAATCTTTTGATTCATGTGAGAATGGATTATGTTCGATGCTTGAAAATATTTCAATAACTTCATGTGAAGGTCAAAGATTAATGTTCAAATAACTTACAATATTATAAAAGTAGAAAGATATATTATTCTTGGGATGATATTGACAATATAAGAGGAAAATTAGAAACTGATTTATATGGAACCTGAGCAAAAATTGAAAAATCAAATACATATATACTAAAAGTATTTTATAAGTAAAATGAAAAATCAATTTATGAAATAATAGAGACCATTGAAAATATCTAAACAAATGATTGCGGCTAAAAATTAGGAAATTCTTGGATGCACCATCAAAGTGAAATATAAGAACAAAGTTAAGGTTCAGTATAATTATATTGAAGTAATGTTTACTAGATATAAGTATTATGCACTATAATTATATTGAAGTAATGGTTACTCTATTAATATAGAGTCTACAGATAAAAAGTATTTTAAGGTCCACTAATAATGCTTGGTAGACTAACGTCATCAATTCTTCTTTCTCATTCACATTAAGCAATGCAAAGGTTTCTAATATAAATGTAACGATTCTTTTTAGTTATGATAGTGTTAAAATGTTATGTTCGTTTTGCATATTATGATCCATTTTAAACATAAAAATTATCGTAACTATGATCAATAATGCCATACTACCACATAATAACAAGAAGGGAATCCAATTCCATTTCTTTGGTTCCCTAAATTTAGGTATGCATTGTAGAGCATAAAGGATGTAGAGAAATTAGATGAAAATGATGAAATCACATTCTACATATCCCATCAAAATTTCAAAATGTGATTTTAATTATGAAAGTGTTCCATGTGTTTTGCAAACTTTAAATGCATACTTCAAATTAGCCTAGTGTCATTTCTTTGTCTTTTAAATGTTAAATAAATATTTAGCTAACATTCCACCAAGGATGATTTTAAGGATGGAAATTTATTTTAAAATGTAGAAACCTCGACGAATCTTACTAATCTTTCATATTCCAACAATAAAATGTTTAGGGATATTTTTGTAAAAACATTCAAATTTCTAAGGATTTTATATAGTTTGTATAAAATTTTGGTGATTTTTCCGGTAAAATAATTGTATTATATAGAATTTAGGCAAATCATTTTTAGAATGACAAATCGTTTTTGGGAAAATCCATGGAAAATTACCCCATGAGCTAAATTTAGCCCCTAAAATCATCTCTGCATTCCACTCACAATCTTTTGAACAGGTAAAGCTGGCCAAGATATGAATTTGAAGACAACCATAGCCCCATTCCTTCCTTAGCTTATTTTCCATTTTTAAACTCTTGCAAATATATATAGTGTAGATAAGAATTCTTCATTTCATGTTTCTTGTTTGGGGAGGAGCTGCAGAGGAAATTTATGTACGTACAGTGGTGCAGACAATTCCCTCTAAGATTTTAAAAATAATATTCAGTACTCATATTCTTCACTCACATCCTTTGTGTGATGGTAACAATCACAGTTTTTGTGGTACAATCAACACTCATATCCTTTGCATGATGGTCGACACTCAAATATTCTTTGTGGAATGCCCTGCATTCATTTTGGAGATATGTCACCCACTAGCCTTTGAAAACAAACCAACATCCATGATCAAGGTGGATATCGGTGGCCACCCACCTTTTCCAACTGGCTCAAAACAGTTTTTTGACAATTTTGTCAATTTACGATTTTTAGCAGTCTTAACTTCTGGGGCCATTTTGAGGGATCAAATGAAGGTTTTTCAAGATCAAGGTTCTCAATGATAGCCAAAGGCATGATTGAGTCCCCAAAATGAATCTCCTCGATGATACCTTTCCAACGAGCTATCATACGCTAAAAATATCATATGAAAATGTTACGACCCCAGGAAGTTGATGTATTAACTTACCCAAACGGGGCCCACATGACTTTTGGCACTTCATCTCCCAGGGTTAGGTTTTTGGATGTCTAGGGTTTTTGGAATTCCGGTTTATTGTAAAAAGGCCTTCAGAGCCTCATTGTAATCATCTTCTTGCGAATGCGAGTAGCTATCACATCTCTTCTTAGAGATAAGCTAACACCATTCTAGCGAGTCTTTCACTCTGTATTTTTATAGTCTCTGTACATTTCTTTCATTAATAGAAATCGTGTATTACTGTATCTTTGTGTTTATGGTTGCATATCTGGTATATTTCAGTTATATTATTGGATATCTGTGATATCTCTGTGCATTTATTTATTATATCTCCGCTCTCATTTCATGCCGAAAATAATCTGGATCAGTGGTATCAGCCCAGGCTGCTCTTGATCATTTTTCAATGAATGTCCCTGACGAGGTCCAATTATAGAAAGTTTGGTATCGAACTTGTCTCTCTTGAAGAAAATCGCTTTCACACGCCCAAGAAACCCTCCATGGAATAAGAAAAGAAAAACGACGGAGCAGGCGATCCTACCAATCTGTTGCTTGAGCAAGCTCTCACGCGACAGAGGGACATAATGATGGATAATTTTTTCCACATCCTTCAACGCCTGTCGATAGAAACATGCACATCTTCATCAAGCGATCACTTTGGAAGCACCTCACCTTTCAAGGTACAAGTTAAATTTTATATTCCTGTATTTGAAGGATAGATAGATGCAGAATCCCTAGACAAATGGTTAAATCTGCTAGAAGGTTATTTCTCTATTCACAATTTTTCCGACAAAGAAAAGATCACCTTCACACTCCTTAAATATATCTATCATGTCAAAGATTGGTGGGAAACTTACTGGGAGAAAAGTTCCATGGAGGAGTCTGGAATATATGGGGTCGAGCCCACTTGGGATATTTTTGTGGATGCGGTAAAGGAACAATATTACCCTGTTGGCAAATATGAGGATCGATACATGAGATGGACCACACTGCAGCAAGAGAGGGGCCAAGTAGTTCCAGAGTTCACCAATACCTTGCATACCTTGCACACCAAGATGGGTGTAAAAGAATCTGAACGACATTTGGTTTTGAAATATCATCGAGCTCTACACAGATACATCCAAACTGAAATGGATTTTCTGGACATCTCATCACTCAGTGTTTCTTATTGATATGCTTTTAAAATTGAGCAGAAGTTTAAGCTTTAGAACAAAAAGGATTTCAAGTCTATAAATCCACAACAACCAAAGTATGATAAAGACAACTCTAATAAAAAATCTCCTGAAAACTAGTCTAAGCCACAGGAGAAGAAGGGTCACGGGAATACAAAGAAGGACACTGGAAAAGGGTTCAATTTCCACAAAATCCCCTGGTACAACACCAATGAATGTCGCTCAGAACAACCATTGGTGGTCGAGATCAAAGACAAGAATCCAAACCCTAATTCAGAATCTGATTCTAAAAATATTGGTAAAAGACAGATCATTGACGCAAACCCCACTGCTATTGTTGTGACCACAACAATTCAACCAGAAGAACCAACAGATCCTGAAGAGGGGGAGAAACTTTTTCATTCACAGATGTGGATGAACGGGACCTCACTTCATTTTATTGTTGATAGCGGAAGCTAGAAGAACCTCATCTTAGCAGAGGTCATCAAACAGTTTGTATTTTCGACAACACCAAACCCGCAGCCATACAACATCGGGGGCTTCGCCAAGGATGAGATCTCCGCGTCAGAAAACAATGTCGATTATCATACAACATCTATCCCTTCAAGGATGAGGTATTATGTGATTTTTCCCCACTGGATGTCTATGATTTTCTCTTGGGCCAACCATATATGTGGAAGCACCATGCTATTTATGAGTCTCGACCCCGTAGTGTCATTGTTACTTTGGGGGGTCATCTCTACAGAATACCAGAGGTAGTTACGATTATTGTTCCACATAAACAGTGTTGAAAGGTAGTATCTCATACTGCAAAATTCAGCTTCTTCACAATTTGTTCAAAAGGGGAACAAAAGGACACTGCAACCACTACTGCCTCTCCCCAACCAACTTCTATCCAACAAAAGAAGGTCGACAAGGTTGCAGCAAATTGAAAATATTCCTTCTGCACACCGTCCTCTCATGTAGCTCAACTTGTTGAATAACCTCAGCCTCAACAGGCTCGCGACAGACTTCCACAAACAGAGCAGCGTGACGTCTCCAACAAGGCAAGCAACTCACCAAGATTATAACATCTCGCTCTGGCGCACTGAGAAAACGTATTCTTTGAGGACACTTGCTCGCGAGTGATCTGGACTTTTACGATGCTAAAAAATGTATCCTTGATTATGATGCGTTATGATAGATGACATGATGTTTTACTCCTTTGACGTAGATAGGTGCTTTTGACTCAGTTTTATTGAGTGTACAGGGTTTTTTCCCTTGAGGATGCAGAGGCATCGGTGGAACCCCTTGGACTCCGAATTGAGTCAGGGAGTGTGCTATTTGGGTTGATTTATTTACTGTGATATTTCATTGATTTGATGATATGATGTTGACATGTTCTGACATGATTTTTGATGATGCAGGATGACGATAGCTTTCCGACTAGACTCACATATGGAGTAAAGGGGTCACATACGATTTCTAGAGAGGTTGAGGGAGAGGTGTGGACAACAACCCTACCATAGCCTACTAGCACTCCCACCGTGGCTCGAACTGTAGGTTAACGATTACCTAGTTCGAGAGGATCCATGATGTCGTGAGGGAAGACTGCGACAGTCGCTCACGATGATTCGAAGGGGTGTGCAATAAGGCGGGGGCCTTATTTCTTAAAGCCCTTAGTCTCCCACAAGTTCACCTGGCAGAGTGTTGACTCCAGGGGTTATAGATGTATGCCAATCAGTCAAGTTGGAAAGTGACACTCTTGGAGCACGTGGTGCATCCTGAAGGGCACGTCGCACGAAAGAAACACAAGTTAGCGAGTGGCACCCTTGGAGCATGTGGTGCATCCTGAAGGGCACGTCGCGCAAAAGAATCAACCGAGGTGAGTGGAACCCTTGGAGCACATGGTGCGTTGATGATGATGAAGAAACAAACCTAGATGTCCATAAGACATTAACGCCTTAAGAAATCTTTAAACAACTTCCCTAAACAAGTGTCGCCCAATTCAGAATCTAAGTCCTAAGTCTAAAACTTCGCTAGGGTAAAAATTTAGTCTAACGTTAAGAAAAGACCATAAATATAAAAATAAAAAAGTTAAACTAAAACCCACTTAAGTAATCATTTAGTCTTCATAAAATTCTTGGGGTAAAATGAAGAGAGGAATAATTTAATTAAAATTCGTGGGTTTTAAAATTGAAAAGAAGAAATAAAGTATTTCTTAACTTGTGAAAGTACAAAAGATATTAAATAAATAATAAAAGGGAAAGATTTAATAGCACAACTGCCATTTTGGGTTTAATAAAAAGGGGAAAGAAGGGAATAATAAGAATTGGGAAACTAAATAATGGAGGAAACTTAATAAAGGAAAGATGGGAAATTATGGTAAAAAGCAAGGTCAACATAGTAAGGAATCTGCAATTAAGAACCTGCTAATCTGAGCTAAATTAGTAACATCCTTTTTTTAGGAAAGTATTTAAAACATGTAAGGGGATCTAGGAACACCTAGGAGTAAATTTAGGAGCGACTCTAGGTGGGTGAGGGATTTGAGACAATTAATAAATTTAAAGAAATTATTTATTGAAGAAAAGAGGGGAATGGATAACACTTGTGCGATGGAGAATATTTAGAATATTTTATTGAAACTTAATTTAAAATGTGAATTAGGAAAGTTGGTGGGTCTCAAAACTCTATAAAAGAAAAGGGAGATGAGGAAGAATGGGATCGACTGTTAGCGTAAAGTTACGCTACTGGATTTGTGACTTGACTGATTTCTTGTGAGGAGTTGGGATTTCCCAGCTTGGATAGGAGTGGTAGCTCGGCCTTGCGAGGAAAGCTAGGAGCTAGACGTACCATATGGATAGTGTGTGGCCCCTTTGTGGCTCGAGGGGCTAAGGGTGAAGCAGAGTACCCCTAGCATTGGCTGGGAGGTACCGGTGAAGTCTCGACAGTCGTCGAGCGGGAGCGGAATGGAGCTCAAGTGTGGGATAGCGTCTCAGGTTGTTCGTCGTCGGTCACAGGTACGCAAGTGCGTTTGTTTGTTTAAGAATAAAAGGATAATTTTTAAATTTGTAAATGTCTCCTTATGATGATGCTTGATGTATGAATTTTAGATCATCCTATTTCCTTGTTGTTCCTTCGATGCCTAGACTGTTATAACCCTGCAATCCTCTCGATGAGTTATCCTTGGTTCAATGCATTGTACAGCTGTGTCGTCTGCTGGGTTCTTGTTTGAGTTGTTATCATTGTATTCTGGAAATAAAAATAATTGAATTACAGGTCAGCAATGCAACTACATTCTGAAATTTTAATAATAAAAAGAGGTTATTGATTTCTGGTATGCTTTTATGCTTGTATTCGGGGGTTGAAAAACGTTGGGCTCCCACTGTTTCCACTGGGGTAAACATTCGCCACAACTTTATGACTGTGTGTTGATGGTCCTTCCCTTCCTTTTTATTTTTATTTTTTTTAATTTGCTGACTGTGTTGATTTTCCTCCACTTGGTAGCTGCGGTTGTTAATAACCCTTCTCAGCGTTTTTATGGTGATAAATTCTCTGCGTTCCGTTGTTTATCTCTATGTTTTTATGGATTCAAATTCTTTGCGTTCGTTTGTATAACTCTGCGTTTTATTGTTAAAATCCTCTACGATTGGGTGGGGATACCCCCACCAATTCGACCACGCAACCTCTACATAAGGTGTTAAATTTCCTTGTGAATTGGTTGTATGAACCTATCCCTCTGTAAAAACGTGTTGGTACAATGGTTGTGCTATTATTGCGTTGGAGGTTTGCCTTTGGGCATGGAGGTATGGCCATTTCCTTCCTCTCGATCGTGCCTCTATTGGCAACAAACATTTATATATTCATATACTTGCCTTCAGAAAATAAAATTGCATGGATTGGATTGGATACAACATCATCATAAAATGAAAACTTTGTTCAGTAGGTTGCGCGATTGTTTCTGCCTCTCAATTGAAATCTCATATCTCTCCTTCCTCATGATACTTTTGGTTTCGGCTACTGCATCGGTATCTCTACCGTGCCTTTTACGTCTACGCATTTCCTGGGGCATCTCTGCCCTGGCGAACTTGCCTTGACAATGGCCTTGAACTTGTGACTGCCTGCGGCTCGTGACTGCGTTTCTGTACGTGTTATGGGCCGTCCTTAGGACTGTATTCCTATTCCGATGGGTGAGTTTTTATTCTATTCTTGTTCCAATGGCGATCCTGTACTTCTTCCTTGAAGGGCGTTTTATTTTTTTACATTTTATTATTGCATGGCGAATTTATTTCCTTACCTTTTTCTAACAGTGAATCCTTCGCTTGGATGATCCAGACAGCTCTGTAGTCATTTACCGTTTCATTTTTCAAGGCGAAATTACTGATCATTCTTGCCACCTGTTGAATTACAGATATTTTATTAGTTCCTTTCTTTCTATTTAACAAACAGAAATCAATAAATTGAGTCTTCAATGATTATTAGCGATTTTACAGAAATGGATTTGTAAATTTAAGTACTTTGATTTAATTACATTAAACTGTTAATGTATCCGTTCATTGGGCTAAGAGGTATTGTTTTCATATGGTATAAAGGAGATTGTATTAATTTATGTTTAAGAAGAGTTAATACTTACTATAGAAAAACTATTAATAACAAAATATTTATTTACCATAATTAAAATATTTTAATTTCTACTTTAAAAAAGGATATTTTATTATCAATCTTAAAAGATTCAATGCTGTGATAAGTATGAAGGTGTCTTTAATTCCTTTAGTCTTCAACATGGATTTCACACATACGAAGTATCCTAATTTATTTTAATGCTAACATTCTTGGTAATGTTCTTGGTAATATGGTCATCATTTTAAGGTAGTGTTATTGAATATATATTGTTTAGGAACTATGTGACGGTGACATATGGTTATTTTAATAGGTAAGAGAATTACTATTGTAATGAAGCTTTATGGTTATTTAATTGCAAGAATATATAATGTAAAATGGGAGGTTGTTATTGTTCTAGGGTAATGTTATTGTAGTTTATTGTCATGGTAACTGATCGTTGAAACATGTAAATGTAATATCCTTGCTTTTTGGAAAAATGCTATATAGCCTTGATAATTTAGGAATGTAAGGACATTGTTATTTGTTTACCATGTTGTTGTAGTATAAATGTAATGATAAGGTTAAATCTTTATAAGGACATTTTTAATGCTTTTATTTTCAACACAAAAGTGTAAGGTCCTTAAACTAAGGGCAATAAATTATTATGATTCAGATTTAGCAATTAGTTATGTGTCCTCATTTTTAAGGTTGGGTAGGGTAACTTGTCAACTAATGTGATTTAAATGGAGTAAATGGATGTGTAACTAATACTAGTTGAGTCATTGATAATACCTTGTTTAATCACGGTTGATTATTGTCGGAACCCTTCTCACTTGCACCTTCTGTAGAGGACGTGGTCTTTCATTTACTTGTTGTACTTGGTTGTATACATTTATTGATTGGTCGGTTGTGTCGGGTGGGACGTAGACACCTCCATGTTCCTCAGAATAGTCGCTAGCCCTGAGACCTTAAATGGTTAAAATCGTTGGGAACCTAGGCTTGAATGTTGCTTATGTGTCTTGGAGGTCCTAACCATTGCAAGGTAGGATGGATGGGTAGTCAGTCTGACTCATTTATGAGTGATCGTCGTTAATGCATGCAGTTTCCTGTGGTACGTCGTATGTTGTCTTGTTGTGTTTGTCTTGCTTGCATATTATTCGTCATCGGGTTACTAGTTTCTGCCTAAGTTGTCAGCTAGGAGCCTATCTGACATTCTCTCTCTTCGGAGCAGAGGACTAAGATTAAACACCCTACTTTCCTATGCAGAAATAGTAAAATCTACTATTATGGATTCTTCCTTATGTCTATGGTCATTTAATGCTTGCAGTTACTTGTTGTGTGTCTTATGTCTTCTTGTTGTGATCATCGTGTTTGCATCTTATTCGTCATTGGGTGATGACACAGAGTCGAATGTGTTGTTGTTGTTTCCTTGTACACGTGCACAAACACTTTAAAAAGAAAAAAAAATTTGCACCTGTTATCAAAGTTGTTGTCGTAACGAGGAGGCTGTTACATATGGTATCAGAGCGGATTCGACCCATGGCTTGGGATTCGCTACGGATTTTGTTGACATGATTAGATCTGATTATACTGTTGTTGATCGAGTTGATTGTGTGCATGTAGGTAATCATGGTTAGAGGGTGTCGTGGAGGCAGATGACGGGGTGCTAGGGGAAGAGGTGTGAGGCCTCTAGTAGCATCCACGCCTGAGGGGTCTAACCCCCAGGGAGGTGAGCAGGTTCTCGGACAAGAGCAGATAACAGTTGGCGATGTTTTTTGGATGATGAGATCTTTTCAGCGCATGTCTGAGACATTGATCAGTCGATTGGATAGAGACGAGGCCAGGGCACCGACACCCGTTGAGGTTCTGTCACGCGCACCAACCGTTACAGGTAGCATTCACCGTGAAATCGAGAAGGTTAAATTTCCCGAGTTCTTTGGTGCCTCGGATGGAGCTGCTGCCAAGGCATGGTTGGAGAATATGGCGATATTCTTTGCACTTTGTGATTATACCTCCAACATGAAGGTCTACATGGCAGTCTTTCAACTAAAGGGGAGCGTTGTTCTATGGTGGAAGACGCTCCTGCCGCAGCTGAACATGGCCATTGAAGACGTGTCATGGGAACTGTTCGAGGAACGGTTTCGAGAGAGGTACCTTTCAGAGGAATTCATTGAGTGTCACTCAATGAGTTCAATGCATTACGACAGGGAGGTCGTATGATGCCCGAGTACGAGGCACGTTTTATGGAGCTGCTCTAGTATGCTTCGCACCTTAACACAGAGAAGCTCAAGGTCAACAGGTTCGTGTTTTGCCTTAACGACAGCCTGCGTGCAAAGGTTAAAATCTTGATGTCTCAAACCTTGCACGACGCTGTCCAAAAGGCCCTCATAGCAGAGGAGGAGCTTATCAGTGGGGGTCAGACCAAGACTCCAGCGAGACCAGCAGGGAAGGGTTCATCAGGAACCCTGTAGCACCAGACACCAGCGAGACATACGTCGGGTTATCATGGCTTCTAGAGGGGATCCACTTTCGCTACACCTCTGCGACCGCCGCCTCAGCAACAAACACCTTATCGAGGACCATAGCATCAACAGCAGCGTCGCCTGCGGCAACAACAGTTTAGGCCTGTTCAGCTGAACAGACCTGGGTTCCAGGCCGGTGGGCCGTCATATTCTACTTCGGGTACCAAGACTACTGGGCTGAAGAAGGGGTGTTGGACGTGTGGGGAGCCACATTACTAGCGCGATTGTACTGTGGAGAGGACCAGAGTGTCCGGATCAGTCGGACCCACTATCGTGGGAGATATGGGCAAGGCCCATCAGATTCATGCGACAGTGAATAACCGCCAGGAAGAGCACTAGTCGACTATGCTCGAGATGACAGGTATTGTCGCTGACCAGACCCTTAGTATTTTGATAGACCCAGATGCTACTGAGAGTTTCATTTTTGGTGCAGCGCTAAAAAGGATTAAGGTAAAGGCAGTTGAACAAGACGAGTTTAGCTTTGTAGAGATGGCTTCAGGAGCCAAATCGAAGGTTGGAGGAAAGGTTACGGGTTGTGCCCTTAACCTGGGAGAGTTTTTCACGAGGGTCAACTTGTACGTCACAATCTTAGGATCTTACGACGTCGTGATTGGTATGGATTGGTTGGAATCGCATGATGCGGCACTCAACTTGAGCTTGGTTAATGAAAAAAGACAGAGACGTGTGATTGTAGGCCAGAACCAGGGAATTTCTATGAGGTTCGTCTCTTCCTTACAATTACGAAAGAGTATGCACAAGGGGTGCAAGATTTACGTGATCCTTGCGCTAAACGAAAAAGGAGTAGTGGAAGGTCTAGAACACCTTCCGGTGGTGAAGGAGTTTGCAGACGTATTTCCAGAGGAGTTGCCTAGCATGCTACTGGAAAGGGAACTGGAGTTTACCATAGAACTGAAACCGGGGACCGAACCGATAGCAAGAACACCTTATCGGATGTCGACCCCGGAGTTGCAAGAGCTAAAAATGCAACTGAAGGAGTTTTTGGACCTGGGACTGATATGCCCTAGTGTGTCACCGTGGGGTGCACCAGTTATTTTCATATGAAATAAGGATGGATCGTGGAGGCTTTGCATTGACTACCGTCAAATGAACAAGGCTACCATCAAGCATCAACATCCCTTACCAAGAATAGATGATCTGTTCGATCAAATGAATGGTGCGACGGTGTTCTCCAAGATCGATTTGCGATCGGGGTACCACCAGTTGCGGATCAAGGAGGATGACATCCCTAAGACCGCCTTTAAGATAAGATTTGGACATTACGAGTTTACTATGTTACCATTTGGACTGACAAACGCCCCAGGGGTATTCATGAGTTTGATGAACGGGGTGTTCTGCGAGTACTAGGACAAGTTTGTCCAAGTATTCATTGACGATATCTTGATCTACTCTCGGACGACGGAGGAGCATGAAGAGCACTTGCGCTTGGTACTACAGTGCCTACGAGAGCACAAATTGTATGGGAAGTTGTCCAAATGTTGTTTTTATCAATCGAGGATTCACTACTTAGGGCATGCCATCTCCGGTGAAGGCATCACCATGGATCCAGCAAAGGTTAAGGCTATTATGGAATGGCCTATGTTGACGAATGTCACAGAGGTGCGTAGTTTTATGGGTTTAGTAGGATACTATCGACGGTTTATCGAGGGGTTTTCTAAGATACCAAATCCGAACATTGAATTGCAGAAGAAAAACAAGAAGTTTGTTTGGACCGAGAAATGTGCGGAAGCATTTCAAAGGCTTAAAGAGTTGTTGACAACAACGTCAATACTAAAATTCCCTGACATGGACGCAGACTTCTTGGTATGCACTGACGCATCGAAGGAAGGTTTAGGCGGAGTCTTGATGCAAGACAGATGAGTGATTACTTACATTTCAGGGAAACTGAGAAGGCATGAGGAGAACTACGTGATGCATGATTTGGATTTATTAGCCATCGTATATGCCTTGACGGTTTGGAGACACTACCTTGTTGGACGCAAATTTGAATTAAAGACTGATCATTGTGGACTACAACACATTTTTACGCAAAGCAACCTGAACGCGCGACAACGGCGTTGGTCGGAATTGCTTAGCGAGTACGACTTCGAGATTACTTACATAAAGGGAACAGTGAACCGAGTGGTGAATTGTTTGAGTAGGATGCCACGCATCTTTTCGGTGTTGCCTCTTCAGACGAATCTACATGAGAAGATTCTCACTTTATAGCGTGATGATGATTGGTTCAAAGAGGTCAAGGGTTTTATCGAACAAAACACCATGATGGTACCACGATACGAGGGATTTTCATTGGATAGCGATGGGTTATTGAGGTTTAGAAGTTGGATTTACGTACCTCCAAACGACGAGTTGAGGATGTTGATCCTGAGCGAGGTTCATAGAGCAGTTTACATGCCTCACCCAGGAGTCATGAAGATTAGGGAAGACCTTAAACTTTTATTCTTCTGGAAGGGAATGAAGGCCGACATAGTTAACTTTGTGGCTATATGTCTAGAGTGTCAGTAGGTAAAGGCTGAACATAGACACCTGGCAAGATTACTTCAAATACATGCCATTCCGGAATCGAAATGGGAAGTTATTTTGATGGATTTTATTGTTGGATTGCCACTGACGGCAAGGAGACACGACTCGATTTTTGTAGTAGTAGACACTCTGAGGAAGAGTGCTCACTTTATTCCTGTGTGTACGACGTATCAGGCACTTGACATAGCGAGAGTTTTCATCAGTGAGATTGTGAGGCTGCATGGCGTGCCTAAAAAGATTATATCCGATCGAGGATCAGTGTTTAATGGACGATTTTGGACGAGTTTCCAAGAGGCCTTGGGTACCCAACTTAACTTCAGTACTGCGTATCACCCAGAGAATGACGAACAGACAGAAGGAAAAAACCAAACCTTGGAAGACATGTTGCGCATGTACATGATGGACCAACAAAAGCGTTGGGAGGAATTCTTGCCTCTAGTAGAGTTCGCTTACAACAACAGTTACCAAAGCACCATTAATATTGCTCCTTTTGAGTTTCTTTATGGGAAACCATGTCAGACGCCCTTGAGTTGGTATTGGCTTGAGGATAG
Source organism: Picea glauca (assembly GCA_000966675.3). Classification (NCBI taxonomy): domain Eukaryota; kingdom Viridiplantae; phylum Streptophyta; class Pinopsida; order Pinales; family Pinaceae; genus Picea; species Picea glauca. The sequence continues at coordinate 962,052 of JZKD02S2067896.1, read as the reverse complement.
GGTCTTGGTGGGACCAGAAGCGATCCAAGAAATGGAAGAGAAAATGCAGACCATAATACAAAGGATTAAAGAAGCGCATCATCGACATAAGAGTTATGCCGATGCACACCGAGTCAACCATAGCTACGAGGTCGGCGATCGAGTCTTCTTGCGGGTTAAACCGCATAAGATTTTGATCAAGTTTGGAAAGGGAGCTAAACTCTCTCCTAGGTTCGTGGGACCATTCAAGATTGTGGAGAGAAAGGGGCCCGTGGCCTATCGACTAGCCTTGCCTGATTCTTTGAGGCGTATGCACGATGTATTTCATGTATCTGTTTTGAGATATTATATTAGTGATCCTACACACGTGATTGACATGATTTCCTTGCAGGTATCGGACGAGGGAGCGCTCACGACTGAGCCGGTCTGCATCTTAGATCATCGCGTTCGACAGTTACGACGTCGAACAGTAGATCAGGTCAAGGTCCAGTGGGACAGTTATAGTCCACACTCTGTGACCTGGAAGGACGCATATGATATGCGCCAGTAGTTCCCATTTTTGTTTGATAGATAGACTTATGATATTGTGGTACTTTTATTTCAGCATTTATACAGAGAAACTTTGGGACGAATTTTAGACCAAGAGGGGGTGTATGTAACATCCCGCTCTGGCACACTGAGAAAACTTATTCTTTGAGGACACTTGGTCGCGAGTGATCTGGACTTTTATGATGTTAAAACATTTATCCTTGATTATGATGCATTATGATAGATGACATGATGTTTTACTGCTTTGATGTAGACAGGTGATTTTGACTCAGTTTTATTGAGTGTACAGGGTTTTGGACCTTGAGGATGCAGAGGCATCGGTGGAACCCCTTGGACTCCAGATTGAGTCAGGGAGTGTGCTATTTGGGTTGATTTTTTTACTGTGATATTTCATTGATTTGATGATATGATGTTGACATGTTTTGACACGATTGTTGATGATGCAGGATAATGATAGCTTGCCGACCAGACTCACATATGGAGTAAAGGGGTCACACATGATTTCCAGAGAGGTTGAGGGAGAGGTGTGGACAATAGCCCTGCCACAACCTACTAGCACTCCCGTTGTGGCTTGAACTGTAGGTTAACGAATACCTAGTTCGAGAGGATCCACGATGCCGTGAGGGAAGACTGCGACAGTTTCTCACGATGATTCTAAGGGGTGCACAATAAGGTGGGGGCCTTATTCCTTAGAGCCCTTAGTCTCCCACAAGTTCACCTGGAGAAGTGTTGACTGCAGGGGTTATAGATGTCTACCAATCAGTCAAGTTGGCGAGTGGCGCCCTTGGAGCACGTGGTGCATCCTGAAGGGCACGTCGCGCGAAAGAAACACAAGTTAGCGAGTGGCACCGTTGGAGCATGTGGTGCATCCTGAAGGGCACATTGCACAAAAGAATCAACCGAGGAGAGTGGCACCCTTGGAGAACGTGGTGCATCCTGAAGGACACGTCGCATTGATGATGATGAAGAAACAAACCTATATGGCCCTAAGACATTCACGCCTTAAGAAATATTTAAACAACTTCCCTAACCAAGTGTTGCCCAATTCAGAATCTAAGTCCTAAATCTAAAACTTCGCTAGGGTAAAAATTTAGTCTAACCTTAAGAAAAGACCATAAATATATAAAAAAAAAATTAAACTAAAACCCACTTAAGTAATGGTTTAGTCTTCATAAAATTCTTGGGGTAAAATAAAGAGAGGAATAATTTAATTAAAATCCGTGGGTTTTAAAATTGAAAGGAAGAAATAAAGTATTTCTTAACTTGTGAAAATACAAAAGATATTAAATAAATAATAAAAGGGAAATATTTAATAGCGCAACTGCCATTTTGGGTTTAACAAAAAGGGGAAAGAAGGGAATAATAAGAATTGGGAAACTAAATAATGGAGGAAACTTAATAAAGGAAAGATGGGAAATTATGGTAAAAAGAAAGGTCAACATAGTAAGGAATCTGCAATTAAGAACCTGCTAATCTGAGTTAAATTAGTAACAGCTTTTTTTTAGGAAAGTATTTAAAACATGTAAGGGGATCTAGGAACACCTAGGAGTAAATTTAGGAGCGACTCTAGGTGGGTGAGGAATTTGAGACAATTAATAAATTTAAAGAAATTATTTATTGGAGAAAAGAGGGGGATGGACGACACTTGTGCGATGGAGAATATTTAGAATATTTTATTGAAACTTAATTTAAAATGTGAATTAGGAAAGTTGGTGGGTCTCAAAACTCTATAAGAGAAAAGGGAGATGAGGAAGAAAGGGATCGGTTGTTAGCGTAACGTTACGCTGCCGGATTTGTGACTTGACTGATTGCTTGTGAGGAGTTGGGATTTCCTAGCTTGGATAGGAGTGGTAGCTCAGCCTTGCGAGGTGAGATGGGAGCTAGACGTACCATCTGGATAGTGTGTGGCCCCTTTGCCGCTCAGGGGGCTAAGGGGGAAGCAGAGTACCCCTAGCATTGGCTGGGAGGTACAGTTGAGGTCTCGGCGGTCGACGAGCGGGAGCGGAATGGAGCTCAAGTGTGGGATAGCATCTCAGGTTGTTCGTCATCGGTCATAGGTATGCAAGTGCGTTTGTTTGTTTAAGAATAAAAGGATAATTGTTAAAGTTGTAAATGTCTCCTTATGATGACGCTTGATGTATGAATTTTAGATCATCCTATTTCCTTGTTGTTCCTTCGACACCTAGACTGTTATAACCCCGCAATCCTCTCGATGAGTTATCCTTGGTTCTGTGCCTTCTATAGCTAGGTCATCTGCTGGGTTCTTGTCTGAGTTGTTATCATTGTATTTAGGAAATAAAAAGAATTGAATTACAGGTCTGCAATGAAACTACATTCTGAAATTTTAATAATAAAAAGAGGTTATTGATTTCTGGTTTACTTTTATGCTTGTGTTCGGGGGTTGAAAAATGTTGGGCTCCCACTATTTCCCCTGGGGTAAACATTCGCCACAAATTTATGACTGTGCGTTGATGGTCCTTCCCTTCCTTTTTATTTTTATTTTTTTTAATTTGCTGACTGTGTTGATTTTCCTCCACTTGGTAGTTGCGGTTGTTAATAACCCTTCTCGACGTTTTTATGGTGATAAATTCTCTGCGTTCTGTTGTTTATATCTGTGTTTTTATGGATTCAAATTCTCTAAGTTCGTTTTTATAACTCTGTGTTTTATTGTTAAAATCCTCTATGATTGGGTGGGGATACCCCCACCAATTCGACCACGCAACCTTTGCGTAAGGTGTTAAATTTCCTTGCGAATTGGTTTTATGAACCTATCCCTCTGCAAAATCGTGCTGGTACAGTGGCTGTGCTATTATTGCGTTGGAGGTTTTCCTTTGGGCATGGCGGTATGGCCATTTCCTTCCTCTCGATTGTGCCTCTATTGGCAACAAACATTTATATATTCATATACTCGCCTTCAGAAAATAAAATTGCACGGATTGGATTGGATACAACATCATCATAAAATGAAAACTTTGTTCAGCAGGCTGCATGATTGTTTATGCCTGTCAATTGAAATCTAAGATCTCTCCTTCATCATGATACTCTTGGTTTTAGCTACTGCATTCGTATCTCTACCATGCCTTTTAACTCTACGCGTTTCCTGGGGCATCTCTACCCTGGCGAACTTGCCTTGACAATGGCCTTGAACTCGTGACTGCCTGCGGCTCGTGACTGCGTTTCTGTACGCGTTATGGGTTGTCCTTAGGACTGTATTCCTGTTTCGATGGGTGAGTTTTTATTCTATTCCTGTTCCAATGGCGATCCTGTACTTCTTCCTTGAAGGGCGTTTTATTTTTTTACATTTTATTATTGCATGGAGAATTTATTTCCTTACCTTTTTCTGACAGCGAATCCTTCGCTTGGATGATCCAGACAACTCTGTAGTCATTTACCATTTCATTTTTCAAGGCGAAATTACTGATCATTCTTGCCACCTGTTGAATTATAGATATTTTATTAGTTCCTTGCTTTCTATTTAACAAACGAAAATCAATAAATCGAGTCTTCAATGATTATTGGCGATTTTACAAAAATGGATTTGTAAATTTAAGTATTTTGATTTAATTACATTAAACTGTTAATATATCTGTTCATTGGGCTAAGAGGTATTGTTTTCATCTGGTATAAAGGAGATTGTATTAATTTATGTTTAAGCAGAGTTAATACTTACTATAGAAAAACTATTAATAACAAAATATTTATTTACCATAATTAAAATATTTTAATTTCTACTTTAAAAAGGATATTTTATTATCAATCTTAAAACATTCAATGCTGTGATAAGTATGAAGGAGTCTTTAATTCCTTTAGTCTTCAACATGGAGTTCACACATATGAAGTATCCTAATTTATTTTAATGCTAACATTTTTGGTAATGTTCTTGGTAATATGGTCATCATTTTAAGGTAGTGTTATTGAATATATATTGTTTAGGAATTATGTGACGGTGATATATGGTTATTTTAATAGGTAAGAGCATTACTATTGTAATGACGTTTTATGGTTATTTAATTGCAAGGATATATGATGTAAAATGGGAGGTTGTTATTGTTCTAGGGTAATGTTATTGTAGTTTATTGTCATGGTAACTGATCGTTGAAACATGTAAATGTAATATCCTTGCTTTTTGGAAAAATGCTATATAGCCTTGATAATATAGGAATGTAAGGACATTGTTATTTCTTTACCATGTTGTTGTAGTATAAATGTAATGATAAGGTTAAATATTTATAAGGACATTTTTAATTCTTTTATTTTCAACACAAAATGGTAAGGTCCTTAAACTAAGGGCAATAAATTATTATGATTCAGATTTAGCAATTAGTTATGTGTCCTCATTTTTAAGGTTGGGTAGGGTAACTTGTTAACTAATGTGATTTAAATGGAGTAAATGGATGTGTAACTAATACTAGTTGAGTCATTGATAATACCTTGTTTAATCACGGTTGATTATTGTCGGAACCCTTCTAACTTGCGCCTTCCGTAGAGGACGTGGTCTTTCATTTGCTTGTTGTACCTAGTTGTATACATTTATTTATTGGTCGGTTGTGTCGGGTGGGACGTAGACACCTCCATGTTCCTCAGAACAGTCGCCAGCCCTGAGACCTTAAATGGTTAAAATCGATGGGAACCTGGGCTTGAGCATTGCTTATGTGTCTTAGAGGTCCTAACCATTGTAGGGTAGGATGGATGAGTAGTCAGTCTGACTCATTTCTGAGTGATCGTCGTTAATGCATGTAGTTTCATGTGGTACGTCGTATGTCATCTTGTTGTGTTCGTCTTGCTTGCATCTTATTCGTCGTTGGGTTACTAGTTTCTACCTAAGCAGTCGACCAGGAGCCTATCTGACATTCTCTCTCTCCGGAGCAGAGGACTAAGATTAAACGCCCTACTTTCCTGTGCAGAAATAGTAAAATCTACTATTATGGATTCTTCCTTATGTCTATGGTCGTTAATGCTTGCAGTTACTTGTTGTGCGCCTTATGTCTTCTTGTTGTGATCATCGTGGTTGTGTCTTATTCGTCGTCGGGTGGAGACGCATATTCGAATGTGTTTTTTTTGTTTCCTTGTACACGCGCACAAACACTTTAAAAAGAAAAAAAAAAAATCACCTGTTATCAGAGTTGTTGTCGTAACAAGGAGGCTGTTATAAAGATGCAGATTCAACAAATGTTTTTCCCTTTCCCCCAGGAACTCAATGCAATGGATATCATTTCTTCCTAAGGAGGGAGGATTTATCTAGGTGGATATCGATGGCCACCCGCCTTTTCCATCTGGCTCAAAATAATTTTCTGGCAATTTTGGCAATTTACTATTTTTAGCAGTTTTAACTTTCGAGGCCATTTTGAGGGACCAAGTGAAGGTTTTTAGATATTGAGATTCTCAATGATATCTGAAGACATTATTGAGCCCCCAAAATGAATCTCCTCTACGATACCTTTCCAACGATCTATCATATGCCTAAAACGAAGATTGTATGCAAAAGTTACGACCCCAGGAAGTCGATGTGCTAACTTACCCAAACGGGACCCACATAAGTTTTGGCACTTCATCTCCTAGATTTAGGTTTTTGGATGTCTAGGGTTTTTGACATTCCAGTTTATTTTAAAAAGGCCTTCGGAGCCTCATTGTAATCATCTTCTTGCGAATGCGAGTAGCCGTCACATCTCTTCTTAGAGATAAGCTAACACCATTCTAGCGAGTCTTTCACTTTTTATTTTTACAGTCTCTGTTTCATTAATAGAAATCGTGAATTATTGTATCTCTGTGTTTATGGTTTCATCTCTGATATATTTTTGTTATATTATTGGATATCTGCAATATCTCTGTGCATTTATTTATTGTATCTACGCTCTCATTTCGTGCCGAAAATAATCTGAATCAATCCATAATGTAATAATATGTATTTACATTTATTTTCTTATAATGTAATAATATTTATTTACACGTTACTTATAAAATACATTTATTTTCATATGATGCAATAATATTTATTTACACTTAACTAAAAAAATTAAAATGACAACAATTTTATCATGGAAATCGTCAATAACATTAGGCTAAGTTTTGATCTATAACTTCATTACTACAAATCAAACCGTTTTTATATGTCACACAATAAAAGCATTTTTTGGATGGCGATTTTCTTCGGTTTTACACTTTATTTTTTATGGGGATTTTCTTCGGTTTTACACTTTCTTTTTGATAGCGATTTTCGATTTTCTTTGGTTTTACACTTTCATTCAAACCAACTTCTAGAATTTAAATATAAATGTTTTTTTCTTTCCAACATTGTCCAAAACATTTGCCATATGAATTACATTTGCCATATGAATTAAGCAGTTGAATTTTTTTTTTCTTCGAAAAGAATTAAAATTGTGATAAAGTTTCAAAATGGAAAAGCATACACTTTATTAATAATTTTTTTATAAATTTTACTTTGGATAAAGTTTGTTTTAATCATAATCCAAAAATATGGAATATCAACATTTTGTATGTGCAGAGCATCTATCATCATGCATTTATTAATGCAACAATTTGCACTTTGAAGTGTCACTTGGATTTATATTGAGGGTTTTATTAGCTATATTAGGTCTTATTCCCAAAGAAATCATAGGGAATGAAATCCTTGCACATAGGACAATAATAAGGTTTATTGACCACATCTATAAAATTGATGATGAAGTTTGAGATAATTTACAAAAAATTCAAGGGAGGTAAGGGGTTAGATATGATCAACATGCCATAGACCATCAATTTTACATAAGACAAATGATCTAGATTTGCCTTCAAAAGGAGCACTTTAGGGACAAAGACAAGAATATCAATATGCTCAGGTATGGTGGTGGTGGCAATGGAAACAACAACATTAGTGGTGGTGGTAGTGGCAACGATGACGTTGGTGTTGATGGTGGTGTATTGGGTGTTGAGCAACCTAAGCAATGGAAACATGGTGAGGTAAAGACAATTACAAAGTGACATTTGAGACATACATTATGTTAATACCCTTTTTCATCCATTATTAGTGAACCATATGGTTTGAATTCCATATCTTAGTAAATTGTTGGATCAACCCTTTAAGATGAAAAAATTAAGGGAAAATGTCATATCCCAAACATCATAATCAATATTACCATTGTAAAAATAATGTTCATATTCCTTACCAACATATATAACATCATATCTAAAATATCATTTTCTCTCTCTTTTTTTTTGTTTTCTTGTTGTTACACAACTTTGCCTAAAAGATTGGATAAACTAACTTAACTTTATACACAGTTTTTATAGTTACTAAATGTAACAAGGGATGCTACAAAGCTGCAAGTCCATATCTTAAGTTGAGATAATTTGAGAACAAATATCTTAAGCATAGAGGGGCTTTCACAGTGCAACATATTAGATATCATTTTTGGGATTAACTGCGTAGTGTAAGTCATTAATATATGACCCATATCCATGAGTATTAGTCGCAACTGACCAATAATTCTCATGATTTGAATAGTCCACTTAGCACTCATTGCATTGGGTGATGCACATAGGGGTGAAGAAATGAGATTGAAACCAGTGAAATTAATTGCATAGCATCAATCATCACTTCTGGGGCTTGCACCCGATAACCAGGACTTCCTAGGTGGTCACCCATCCCAAGATGCCTCTGGCTCAAGTGCACTTAACTGTGGATTTTCCCCCACAATCAATCCCACTTAGCTTGCTACCCCATTTGCAAAACCTTAGCAAGTATTGTGCCTTATGAACTATCCAGTTAGATCTCCCTTCATTCTTATTATTTAGGCATAGAGGGGCTTTCACAGTGCAACATATTAGATATCATTTTCAGGATTAACTACGTAGTGTAAGTCATTAATCTATGACCCATATCCATGTGTATTAGTCACAACTGACCAATAATTCTCATGAATTGAATAGTCCACTTAGCATTAATTGCATCGGGTGATGCTCATAGGGGTGAAGAAATGAGATTGAAACCAGCGAAATTAATTGCATAGTATCAATCATCACTTTCGGTGCTTGCACCTAGTAACTAGGACATCCCAGGTGGTCACGCATCCCAATACGCCTCTGGCTCAAGCTCGCTTAACTGTGGATTTTTCCCCACAATCAAGCCCACCTTGCTTGCTACCCCATTTGCAAAACCTTAGAAAGTATTGTGCCTTATGAACTATCCAGTTAGAGCTCCCTTCACTCTTACTATTTAAGCATAGAGGGGATTTCGCAGTGAAACATACTAGATATCATTTTTAGGATTAACTATGTAGTGTAAGTCATTAATCTATGACCCATATCCATGAGTATTAGTCACAATTGACCAATAATTCTCATGATTTGAATAGTCCACTTAGCACTCATTGCATCGGGTGATGCTCATAGGGGTGAAGAAATGAGATTGAAACCAACAAAATTAATCGCATAGCATCAATCATCACTTATGGGGCTTGCACCCGGTAACCAAGACTTCCCAGGTGGTCACCCATCCCAAGACGCCTCTGGCTCAAGCGCACTTAAATTTGGAGTTTTCCCCACAATCAAGCCCACTTAGCTTGCTACCCCATTTTCAAAACCTTAGCAAGTATTGTTCCTTATGAACTATCGAGTTAGAGCTCCCTTCACTCTTATTATTTAAGCATAGAGGGGCTTTCACAGTGCAACATATTAGATATCATTTTCGGGATTAACTGTGTAGTGTAAGTCATTAATCTATGACCCATATCCATGAGTATTAGTCGCAACTGACCAATAATTCTCATGATTTGAATAGTCCACTTAGCACTCATTACATCGGGTGATTCTCACAGGGGTGAAGAAATGATATTGAAACCAGCAAAATTAATTGCATAGCATCAATCATCACTTTCGGGGCTTTCACCTGGTAACCGGGACTTCCTAGGTGGTCACCCATCCTAAGATGCCTCTGGCTCAAGTGTGCTTAACTGTGGATATTTCCCCACAATCAAGCCCACTTAGCTTGCTACCCCATTTGCAAAACCTTAGCAAGTATTGTGCCTTATGAACTATCCAATTAGATCTCCCTCCACTCTTATTATTTAAGCATAGAGGGGTTTTCACAGTGAAACATATTAGATATCATTTTCGGGATTAACTATGTAGTGTAAGTCATTAATCTATGACCCATATCCATGAGTATTAGTCACAACTGACCAATAATTCTCATGGTTTGAATCTTCCACTTAGCACTCATTGCATCAAGTGATGCTCACAGGGGTGAAGAAATGAGATTATAACCAACAAAATTAATCGTATAGCATCAATCATCACTTTCGAGGCTTGCACCTGGTAACCAGGACTTCCCAGGTGGTCACCCATCCCAAGACGCCTCTGGATCAAGCGTGTTTAGCTGTGGAGTTTTCCCCGCAATCAAGCCCACTTAGCTTGCTACCCCATTTGCAAAACCTTAGCAAGTATTGTGCCTTATGAACTATCCAATTAGGGCTCCCTCCACTCTTATTATTTAAGCATAGAGGGGATTTTGCAGTGAAACATATTATATATAATTTTCGGGATTAACTGTGTAGTGTAATTTATTAAGCTATGACCCATATGCATGAGTATTAGTTGCAACTGACCAATAATTCTCATGATTTGAATAATCCACTTAGCACTCATTGCATCGGGTGATGCTCACAAGGGTGAAGAAATGAGATTGAAACCAACGAAGTTAATCACATAGCATCAATCATCACTTTTGGGGCTTGCACCCAGTAACCAGGACTTCCCAGTTGGTCATCCATCTCAAGATGCCTTTGGCTCAAGCGCACTTAACTGTGGAGTTTTCCCCACAATCAAGCCCACTTAGCTTGCTACCCCATTTTCAAAACCTTAGAAAGTATTGTGCCTTATGAACTATCTAGTTAGATCTCCCTCCACTCTTATTATTTAAGAATAGAGGGGATTTTGCAGTGCAACATATTAGATATCATTTTTGAGATTACTGTGTAGTGTAAATCATTAATCTATGACCTATATCAGTATTAGTCACAATTGACCAATAATTCTCATGATTTGAATATCCCACTTAGCACTCATTGCATCGGGTGATGCTCACAGGAGTGAAGAAATGAGATTGAAACCAACGAAATTAATCGCATAGCATCAATCATCACTTTCGGGGCTTGCACTTGGTAACCAAGAGTTCCTAGGTGGTCACCCATCCCAATACGCCTCTGGCTCAAGCGCGCTTAACTATGGATTTTTTCCCACAATCAAGCCCACTTAGCTTGTTTCCCCATTTGCAAAACATTAGCAAGTATTGTGCCTTATGAGCTATCCGGTTAGATCTCCCTTCAGTCTTATTATTTAAGCATAGAGCGGCTTTCGTAGTGCAACATATTAGATATCATTTTCAGGATTAACTGCATAGTGTAAGTCATTAATCTATGACCCATATCCATGAGTATTAGTCGCAACTGACCAATAATTCTCATGATCAAAAAATATCTTATCTTTATACACAATTTTTACAGTTACTAAATGTAACAAGGGATGCTACAAAGCCACAAGTCCCTATCTTAAATCGAGATAATTTGAGAAAAAACATAATTATTATGTCATAAAGATGCGTTGTTTATAGAGGAAACAAAAAACAACTACTTTTTCAATGTGAGAGGGGGGATATAGTGTTTTGGTTGACTACTTATTTGTATTCTATATATGAAGCACATGGACGTGAATAATTAGTGAAGCACATGAAAGTTAAGAATTAGCTAGGGAAGGATTTCAGTGAGGTATTGGTATTGATAGGCTAGTTAGTCAACACTCTTATTTCATACGTAAACCCACTCTAAAAATATACATTTTTTCTTAATTAATAAGGATTTTAACCTTGTACAATTAAATTTTGACCTTAAAAAATGATAATGTTCTAATGTTATTCTCATTTTTGTTTTAGTATTATTAAGTAAAAAAATAAATAATTAAGTATGTTACATGATTGTACATGACCATATACATTAACCAATAGTATTACATCTACGTGTATATTGCACATGCAATATGTTTAATAACATACTGATTGAATGTATGGAGATAAAAAAGTGATAATTTTATAGTGTTATTCTCATATAGTTGAGCATAGTTAGCATATTAACTTTCCCCTTTGTTTGTGGGAGAAGGGACCCCCTCTACACAACAATTTCACTATTAAAGTCTATGAAGGTATACATTCCCTACCCCCTTTGGATTTGAAGTTCTGACCTACAACGAAGAAACACATATTCTTAACCATTAAACCCACTCATATTCTTACACAATAATATTACATCTACTTACATATCACATATCGCATGTGAAATATGTTTAATAACATATTAATTAGATATGAAGAGATATGGTACAAATCAAATCCTTTATATGACATTGTTTGAATCCAGGTGGTTAGCTTAGATGACATTAATCGAATCCTTTATAAAATGTACATAACCAAAGTGAGATGGAGACATTGATCCACATTAAATAAGGTAATCACATGAATCAATGCATTCAATGGACATATTGATGTTATTTTAACTTTTTTGGAATTCGAATAGCATAAGAAAACTTCTTGTTAGTTCATTCCTATTTAGATACTTATTTCCTCTTTGTAGAAAGTATAACCTAGGTTAGTTCAAGTTGAGATGATTCTTCTTAAATAAAAAATTGACTCGTTCAGCCTTAGAGGAACCAAATAAACCTATTGAGTGGTTCGGCCTTGGAGGAACCAAAAAACCCTATAGATACAATGACCGATCATTACACCATTCTTTAGGTTCTTGTTTCATCTTAATTACCAACATTGGAGATAAAAAATAGGAACCGTTCTAGTTCAAAATGGGATATGTAAAAAAGGGTTGGAGGAGCTAATTGACATGGGAAAATTCTGTGCCTATTACATTAAAAAGAGTGAGCTCCACATTTCCACCAAACCAAAACTCTTTAATGTGCTCATTATGGGTGAAACCAATAAGAAATTGTTCATGCATATCCATGACACATAAGCTTGTCGAGATAGGTGGGGAAGGGAATCATATAAGTATGTTCTCTAGCTAAATTTTTGAGAAGATGGAAGCACCCGTATCCAACCACTTGTGATAATCCCTTGATGTTAACATAAAGTAAACATACATGTCCTTGTACACTTCTTTATGAATGGTCATTGCTCCAAGTGTGTATTGCTCTCTTTTTGTTCCTATTTCTGCTTCTTATATGACTTTCTCAATTGAATCATCCATATCAACAGTGATGGTTAGATTGACTATTATAATTTACTGATCTTCAAACCCTATTTATGAGTTTTATTGAAGGGAGGATGAGACAAATTTGTTTTAGGGAACTGGGTTTGTGGGTAAAAACCGAGATTTAGAAGTGACTTATGGGGGTTCAAAGGAAGGAGAGCTCTCAATATATGAGGTGGGAAATAAACTAGGTTTAGGAAAAAATTGAAAGTATTGAGTTATATTCATGAATAAACTCAATTACAACATAGCCCTGAGAAATATGATAGTTTCATAACTATTTTTTGACTGGCAGGTTCAACTGGAACTGGATATGGGGTGAGTAAAACCTTTCATGACCACACCATTGGGGTTATAGAGTAAATATATAACTATAATCCTCTCTGAATTGTAAGTTATTCTATTAAAAGAATCCCTAAGTGACATGATAGTTTGGTTAAAGGATACCCTCTACTTACTCCATACTTGATTATCTCAACCACTAAATACATAAATATAGAATGGGATGAGTGAGCGATAGTAGGTAGAGATAGAAGGGGGAATCCCTTGACCAAGCTTACCTTGGTAGAGATATTTAGAGTGATGCATCCAAGCATTATACCAAGGGTTTTGGGCATCCTAGATAGGTGAACATTTTATTCTTTTCATTAATAATATTTTTATATTATTTGGTAGCATCCATTTTATATCTAGCACATTGTTATCTTTCTTGAAATTTGAAAGTTTTGTTTTTGATCTGTTGTGCTGCTCGGTTGATTTATTGTAGTCTAATTTACAAGATCAAGTATTTTCTATTTCAACTTCTCATTGTCATTGTACATATTTAAAGTAATCCAACCACAACAAATACAATCCGTTGGGGCATTGAGATAGGGAAATACTACTACAACTCTAGATGTAGGTGGAAGGTAAATCCTTATCTTTGTTCTTTACCATTGTGTTTGATAGTGTTTTAAGGTATTAGTATTTTCACTTGAAGAATCTAATCTTCTTCTCAAGCTATTTGTGACAATATAATATTTAGCAATATAATAAATATAATATTCTTCTAATCTTCTTCTTGAAATATTTAGCAATATAATAAATAACACACTCATTATTTTTATTCTTGTTGTTCTATTTATAGGGTTTCATATTATCTCCCTGGAAGGGTAAGTGTAATGGACCCTCCATAAAAATATGGAACACCTATGAGGGATCTACTAGGCATATCTTATGTTTCAAGGATTGATGTAGATGTGGGCTTGCTTGGACCTCATGGTGTGGGTCCCATTGGTGGGGCTACTGGGGGAAGAGGGATTGAAGATATAATGTATGGATAGGGGGAACGCCATACATGATATGGTGTTATCTTGCCACTTGGATGAGATTATAGCTCTAGAAAAATACCTATTGGTGGTTCTTTTCAATTTCCTTATGGAAGATTATATTTTTGTAGCCATTTTCTCATATCCTCCATTTGATGGGATTTTTTTCTTAGTCTTTTCTTTAATTTCCTCCTTATTTTTGTCATGGTATTGATGCAACACTCTTGAAACAGACTATAGATTTCATAGATTTTGAATAAATGTTACTATTTTTATTATAATTTTATGGATTATATAATTAAAGCGTAGACTTAGATTGTATTCTCCTAAAGAGAGCAACGATATCATATTCAACATCGACTAATGTTTTTTTTCTAGTCATTTGGTAGAATACCTAGACATTTCATATAAATAAATTTGTCTAATGATACATTCTATCTAATCGTATACTTGTAAAACTACACATAACAAATGGAATGTTAGAAGCAGTGAGGAAAATGCCTCATATACAAGAAAACTTGAATACAATAGTTAATCTTTTCAAATTCCAAGAAATACTTGTACCTTCAGAGATGGTGCCAAGGAAGTTGCCTCAATTGAAGCATTCTCTTGATATGCTTTCCTCTATATCAACTAGAGAATGATACATCAATAGTACCCTAAATTCGCATAACAAAGAGATATTTGTGCAATATATTTCGGTAAGTTTCTATGCTTTCCTTTTGTGAAAAAGGTCTATATCCTTCATTTACATCCCACTGGAAAATTTTCAAACTTGTAATATTCCAGATATAAAAAGTATGTAGAACAGAAATAAAATGCTAGAAATGGAAGATAAACAACAATATAACCAGAACAACAACACAATAACACCAAAATGATATCAGAATAACACAAAAATGAGCACTTCTATTACTGAGAGCAATGTTCACTTACCTCTTCGAGGGGGCAACCTCTAGTTGAGCATAGCTCTTTTACAATAATATCCAAGACAACAATTCTCATACCCTTGACTCCTATTTATACTAAATATGTCTATCAAAAGAACCATCTAGAGGAAGATCTTTCTAGAAATGAAATCTTCTATTAGGTCTTCTTACATTCGACTTATTCTTCCTTATTTCTATGCCTTATTAATATTGACCTTTATTACATTGGAATATATTATTCTACCTACGTGAGGGGTTAGGTCCCTAACGTGTTCTCCCCCTTAAAAACAACCTTGTCCTCAAGGCTTGAAATGTGGAAATTATTGCAAAATGGTAGCTGGTTGGGGTTGTATTTTTCCACTGGACTAACACTTCCTTGATGGTTCACTGATGCAGGCGACACTCATGCTGGTCCAAAAATACTTTTGGTTGTAGCCAAATGGAGCCTTCTTCATCCAACTCATGAAGGTTGGTTTGAGTTTGGCACTTAGTTGCAATCACCTTCTTTAAGCAGGAAACATGAAAAAAAGGATGTAGCTTAGAATGTCTGGGCAAAGCTAACTGATAGGCCACTTGTCCCACACGCTTGAGAATGGTATAAGGACCATAAAATTTGGGCTCCAGTTTCTGACAATGGTCCGCCTTGAGGGAATTTCGCTTGTAAGGTTGCATCCGAAGAAACACATGATCCCCTTCTACAAATTGACGTTCAGAGCGACCTTGACCTGCTTGTTGCTTCATGTGATTCTGGGCCATGAACAAATTCTCTTTGTGGGTACAAAGAATATCCTCTTGAACTATACACGTTTGATCCACCACCTGGACCTTCGAGACACCTGGTAAATATGAGAGAACTGAAGGTGGGTTTTGTCCATATACTGCTTCAAAAGGACTCATGCAGGTAGCTACATGGTATGAAGTGTTGTACAACTATTCAACTAGTGGTAACCATTGAGCCCACTGATTTTTATTTTCTGATGCAAAACACCTCAAATATGTTTCCAAATACTTGTTGACAACTTCAGTCTGACCATTAGTATAGGGATGATAAACTATGATGGGATGCAATTGGTGATTCGGATTATTTTCAACACGAAATGCGAATGGAGATATAATAAAGAAATGAACATAGATATCGCAAATATTCAATAATATAACATGAATGTATCAGAGATGCAACCATAAATACATATATACAGTAATACATGATTTCTATTAATGAAAGAAATGTTCAGAGACTGTAAAAATACAGAGTGAAAGACTCGCTAGAATGGTGGCATCTTATCTCTGAGAAGAGATGTGACGGTTACTTGCATTCACAAGAAGATCCTTACAATGAGGCTCTGAAGGAATTTTTACAATAAACAGGAATGCAAAAATTCCTAGACATCCAAAAACCTAACCCTAGGCCCCGTTTGGGTAAGTGAGTACATCAACTTCCTGGGATTGTAACTTTTGCATACGATCTCCGTTTTAGGCGTGTGATAGCTCTTTGGAAAGGTATTGTTGAGGATATTCATTTTTGTGGATCAATAATGCTTCATCTATAATTGATAACCTCGATCTTGAAAAACATTCATTTGGGCCCTCAAAATGACCCCGAAAGTTAAAAACTGCTAAAAATAGTAAATTGCCAAAATTGTCAGAAAATTGTCTTGAGCCAGTTGGAAAAGGTGGGTGGCCACTGATATCCATCTAGATCAATTGGATTCCTTGTAGCTTGAAAATTTCTTGCCAAAAATTGCTGGTGAAAGTTGGGTCGCGATAAAAAACAATAGAATGTGGCATGCCATGAAGCTTGAAGACCTGATCCATGAAAAGTTGGGCCACAGTGGATTTTGTAAATGGGTGTTGAAGAGCACAGAAATGATCATAATTGGAAAGGATATCAACGACCACCATGATGACTGATTTATTTCCCGATTTAGGTAAGCCTACAGTAAAATCCATAGAGATATCCCACCAAATAGCAGGTGGAATCGAAAGCAATTGTAGTGTGCCAGGAGATTTGACTGTTTCTCCCTTGTGGCATTGATACACATCACATTCAACCAAAATTATGAATGCCCTATTTCATACCCTCCGAGAAGAAAGAACGTTTGACCCTGTCATAGGTTTTGGTAAACCTTGAGTGCCCAGCTGTGGGTGTAGCATGAAGCTCAAAAAGTATAGTGGATTTAAGTTTTGACTGTTTACTTAAATACAAATGGCCTTTGTATCGAAGCTCATCATGGAGCTAAGAGTGCCCTGGGGAAACTGGAGAATTGGACTGCAATTGTTGTATTAGATGCGAACTTTTGGGATCGTGTAGCCATTCCTGGAAAATGACTTGGAGCCAATCTAGTACAATGAAGGAGAGAGAAAAAAGGGACCCTTCATCTTCATATTTTCGGGAAAGTGAATCTACAACCACATTGTCTTTTCATTTCTTGTAAATGATCTCATAATCATATCCAAATATCTTAGTCACCCATTTTTGCTTCTCTGGGGAAGAAATGCGTTGTTCCAGAAAATACTTGAGGATTTAATGATCGGTCTTAATTTGGAAGTGTTGCCCCAATAGATAAGGGCGCCAAAGATCAATGACATGAAGAATAGCCAACATTTCCTTTTCATAGATTGATTTGCCCAAATTTTGTTCAGCCAGTTGTTTGTTGGTAAAGGCCAAAGGTTGACCCTATTGCATAAGGACAATGCCAATTCCTTTTCCTGAAGTATCACATTCCAGGAGAAAGGTCTTTGTGAAATTAGGAAGTGCTAGGACTGGAGTGGTGCACATGGCCATCTTCAAGGTTTGAAAATACTGAGCAGCTGCTGGAGTCCAGGTGAAAGAATTATTTTTAAGGAGTGTAGTGAGAGGGGCCACAATCTTTCCATAGTTCTTAACAAATTTGTGATAATAACTAGTTAAGCCAAAAAATACATGCAAGCTTTTGAGATTATTTGGGTGAGGCCAGTATTGCATAGCTTCAATCTTTTTAGGATCCACCCTGACGTCATGATTGCCAACAAGATGACCCAAGTATTCGACTTTTGAGGCACCAAAATCAAATTTAGATTGTTTCAGGAAAAGTTGGTGCTGAGAGAGTAGATGGAGAACTCAATCCACATGTGAAAGATGGTCTTTCTATATTTTTCTATAGATGAGGATATCATAAAAAAAAACTAAGAAAAAATGACGGAGAAAAGGACGGAAGACATGATTCATGAGGCTTTGGAAAGTGGAGGGAGCATTACACAAATCAAAGGGCATGACCAAAAACTCATAGTGGCCCTAATGATTTCTAAAGGAAGTCTTAGGAATGTCTGCCTCTTTCATAAGGATCTGGTGGTATCCAGAACAAATATCAAGTTTAGTAAAGAACTGGGCACCACTAAATTCATCTAAGAGGTCATCAATGATAGGAATGGGAAATTTGTCTTTAATGGTGATTTGTTGAGGGCGCAGAAATCATGTCACATGAACCACGAACCTTATTTCTTCATGAAAATGACCACATGAAAAGAGTAGGGGCTCGTACTAGGGCAGATAACACCTGTGTTAAGCAGTTCTTGAACCATTTTCTCAATTTCACTTTTTTGGGAAAAGGGTGACGATAGGGATGGATATTGGGAGGAAGGCTTCCTGGGACAAGGGGAATGGAATGATCATGAACACCACAGGAAGGAGGGATTCCCCAAGGAGTGAAAAAAACCACTTGATGTTTATAGAGGATGGATTGGAGGTCCTACAAAACAGAGGGTGTATCAGTTGCTTGTATGGCATGGAGTTGGCCAATAATGCCTGAATGACCTTTTTTGAGCATCATTTCCATGTGATGGGAACTAATGATCTTAGGGGAATCGACGGTGATTCCTTGAAACTTATATTTCTATCCTTCCTGGTCGAATTGCATGGTTAATTCATTAAAATCCATGAGAATGGGACCCAATGTATTCAGCCAGTCTGCACCCAACACAATGTCACAACTGCCCATGTCGATAGAAAAAATATGAGTTTCAGGTGGTAGTCACCAATTTGGAGACACACATTTTCACAACACCCTCCACATTTCATGGACCCACCATTAGCAATCATGATTTGGAAATCATTGACTGCACGAATATATCAATTAGTTTCTTGGGTAATGTGGCGATGAATAAAATTATGGGAGCTTCCACTATCAACAAGAATAATGACCTTCCTATACTTGATGTAGCCAATTAGTTTGAGGTTTTGCAGAGTAGAGAAGCCAGTGAGATCATTTAGGGAAATTATGGGTTCTACTTCAGGGGGGTCTGAGGGAGGAGAAATGTCGATGGGTTCAGGTGACTCAGACACAAGGGAGGCTTCAACATCCTCTTTCGAAACATCCTTCAAGATGGCCATAAAAAACTTTTGTTCCTTACACTTGTGCCCCGGAAAATATTTGTCATCACAATTATAAAAAAGGCCTTTGAGTTGGCGTTCAACCATTTCGGCCCTGGTCAATTTTTGGATCTTTAGTGGAGTAGAAGGAATGGGATTTACTGGTTTAGTGCGAGGAATAAAGGAGGGTTTCCGGTTTTGAGAAAAGAAAACTTGTTGTTCTTTCTTAGCTCATTTAGTAGCCTCCACCCAACTCTGAGTCTGAGCCATGAGGACATGGGAGCGAATCTCATCCTTGAGGCCACTGATAAAACATTCTCGAAAAAAAGCATCAGACATGCCCTCTGTACGAAAAACTAGTCGCTCAAAAGTAACTATAAATTCTTCCACTGTGACCAATTGTTTCAAAATTTTCAAACGGCCTAAATGGTTGGTGTTGGTGTCAAAGTGTTCATAAATATCTACCACAAAGTGTGTCCAAGCAACATACCCTTGAGAAATTTTTCTCCATTGCCACCATTGCCAACGTTCTTGATCTAGATGGAGAACACCATACCAGAGTTTGGCCAAGTCATCTGTAATGTTGTACAAAGAGAAATAATGTTCCATTTGAGTTATCCAACCAGTGGGATATGAGCCATCAAATTTGGTCACATCCACCCACGGAAGGCGTAGGTCACACTGAAAGTGACGGGGCTGAAAGTTATGGGAATGAGAGGAATTTTCATCTTCGATATGCAAATGTGGGTCGGATAAAGGGGGATCTGCAGGGATATGAAACTTGTTGCAGATCATCGAAATGACAGATTCAATATGGGTAGTCATGTCTTGTTTGAGTTTCGCGATTGAGGCGGCGATGGAGGACTGCATGTTTGTATTGATGGTGGCAATATTGGCACTGAGATCTCTCACTTCTTGTTGGGTCTCTGTGAAATTAGATTGCAAGGTATTGAAGCAAGCTTCCAAGTCTTGGCTACGGGTATGGGCCATGATGATGAGGGAATCGGAAAGGGGTAGGTCGGGTCAAAAATATTTCTGAAAAATTATAGGTATGAATTTGATAAGGGCGAAGAGATAAATCCAATGGAATAGGCCTCAAATAATGGTGCAAAAATTTCTAGAATTTTTCTTTTTTTTACACCTGCAGAGTTATACTCCGGTCTGAAGAATACTGCAGTGATGAAATTCCCAAATTCTTAACCAGGAAGAAATGTGTAGCGATTTTGCAACTCGAACATAGTTGCAAAACAATAGATCTTGTCTTTTTTATTTTTTGTTTCTGTTCCCAAGGGTTAGGTATTCAAGGTTTCTATAGACAAGGGTTTTCCCTGTGCTATAACTCTCTGATATACGTGCAGGGTCCAACAATAGTACTCAATCCTCTATCTCAGGGCACCAACTGAGGAGGCTAGACCATTCCCTTAGTCGTACTACCTGACTACCTAGGTAATAGAGAGTATCTTCTCGAGTGTTGTTCTCAGTGGAACTATAGCAGTCAGGAATCCGATCAATTTATCTAAAGAGGGCTTCAGAAAATCTATGTCGATCTGGACACATGTGTTGTATGATGCCCTACCACTCGAAGGGGTACCAACAAGGGTTACAAGGGTGGCCAACAGATGTTCGCTTAAGTACCAATTGTATTTCCCGTGTGTATGAATCCCTCAACCATGGGTTTATGCACGTAACGACATATCTCTGTGGCTTAAAGAAACCAGAATATGTCTCTACCCTGGAAAAAAAATTAACCCACAATTTTTTTCCGAGGAAAGTGCTCTGATACCACTTGTAATATTACAGATATAAAAAGTATGCAGAATAGAAATAAAATGATAGAAATGGCAGATAAACAACAATATAACCAAAACACCACCACAATAACACCAAAATGGTATCAGAATAACACCAGAATAAGAACTTTGATTACTGAGAGAAATGTTCACTTGCCTCTTTGAGGGGGAAACCTCCAGTTGAGCGGAGCTCTATTACAATAATATCCAAGACAACAGTTCTCATACCATCAACTCCTATTTATACTAAATAAGTCTATCAAAAGAACCATCTAGAGGAAGATCCTTCTAGAAGCAGAAGCTTCTATTAGGTCTTCTTACATTTGACTTATTCTTCCTTATTGCTAGGCCTTATTAATATTGACGTTTATTACATAAGGATATATTATTCTACCTATGTGAGGGGTAACGTCCCTAAAAAAACTAGTGTATTGGATCGATGGGGAGGGGAATTTCTCCATTGATTTCTTGGCATAGGGAAGTGACCCACATGAATTGGAAAAGGTCGGTAAAACTAAGGCATTTCAAATGGTGAAGTGATTTGTACTCTTGACTTGATATATTCTTTGTTTCTTTTGCAAATATGTGTTGCATTTTTTTGTAGAAGTACAAATGTAGAGCAACAATAGAAAATACTGAAGTCATGTCATAGAGTAATAATAACAACTGTTGAAGTGATTTCCATGTCGAAGGATGATATTTAACATGTGTCCAAATTTTTATATGAAGCCACTGTCATACTTAAGGATGAGATTTAACATATGTCCAAATATCTATGCATCTAGATATGGGTAGTGAACATTTTAGAGTGTTGAAAGGAAGTAGAGGTGTAGAATACAAGAGTGTTCAAAAATATCATATGGATTCTAGAGAAATGTTGGCAAAATAATAGTAAGTTAAAACTTACACTTTGTTTTCCTCTTGTTAGCGCTAGAAGTTGTTCCTAGACTAGTTTAGGAACAAGCCTAACACAACTTGTTTCAAAATGTTCAATAAGGATTTAGATTTTAAAATGTTTGAGAGTGGTAGGATCAAATATGGAGGCTTGTGATTAGGCTCTTTGTGCCATCTTTCTATGTGTAGTAGATCATATTAATAAAACCTAGATCACAAAAATGAGATAGTAGGGCGTGATGAAGAAATATGAGAAACAAAATTGTAAGATAATAAAAAAGAATCATGTTCTTCAATATGTCTAATAGTAGAGGAATAATTCAACATTCATAAAACCTTTCTAAACATGAATTAAAGAATCAAATAGCTTTGTGGAAAAATTTATAGCATACCCTACACAACAACCTTCTCAACACAGAAAATGTGTATGTATAATCGATAGCAACATAGTCTATTCGAGCAAAGGAACAAGAAAATATGTTTTACACAGAATTAGAGAAAAAACTGACCATTGGCTTTATTTGCAGCTGATATCTTTATATAGAGGTCTGGTGAACAAAAATATTTTTAAAATAATATATCAAGTTTCCATCCCCAACTCTCCCTCAGTCCCTCGGACTGAATCCTCTCTCCCCTTACATATGATTTTCCATGATCTTTATAGATATATGAGATAGAAACTACAGCCTCAAAGATTGGATATTATCTACTCAAAATAGACATAGATGACACCTCCTAGGGTCGAATTTTCACTTAGTCATATCAACAAGAGTACAAAAAATCTAGAAAATGAGTTCCATACCTTGAATCTAGGGTTTTACATTTATAGCATTAAATAAATTCAAATCAAATCAAATCTTAGAGGATCTTTAGAAAAAAATATCCTACTTTAACATCCATGTGTCTTATTGAATCGACACCTCATATTGGCACATGTGGAATAAAACTAAGGATAATTGTCCCATTTCATAGCATATGGCGAATTTCTGAAAAATGAGATGTAAATATCTACTTGTATCTCTCAAACCATGACACATGTGTAAACACTAAGGGAGTTTTTTGTATATGAGCTGGTTCTTGAGAAATACGTCTTTTAGTTTTTCAAAATAGATTCCCATGGCCTCGTAATATGTTCCCAAAGAAGATGACTAAAACAGGAAAATTCTTGTATTTTCAAATCTGAAAAATGAGTTGTAAAGATTTGCTTGTATCTCCCAAACCATGACACCTGTGTACAAAATGAGGGAGGTTTTTTTAGATTAGTTCATTCTTGAGAAAACATTCTTTTAATTTTTCAAAATACCTATCCAGATGGTCAGAGTCTGAGTTTGAAATTGACTGCAAAAATAATCATTTCTAGAAAATCCCCTGTTTTCTATGTGGAGAGCTGCGGGAACTTCTTGTAGCGACATACAAAAAACTAGTTTTGCACGT
>JZKD02S2067896.1:903026-921203 GCA_000966675.3 Picea glauca | reverse complement strand
TCGATTATTAATATATTATTTTAATAATATATTTATTTTATTTTAACTTATTTTATTTATGCTATATTATTTTTTATTTTATAAATAATTGTTATTTAATATTTATTTTATTATTGATAATTAATAATTTAATTATTATTAATTAATAAATATTAATTTCTAATTTCTAATTTCTAATTAATTAATTTTTATTAGTTAAATAATAATTTGTTATTATTTAATAATTATAAATAAATAATTATTAATTGATTATTATTAAATTCTTGATTGATTATTATTTAATTCTTTTGAATAATTTATTAATAAAACTATTACATATTTTTGTGTTTATAGTTGTGGTTATGCATGCCGGCCATCAATTAGCAACAACGACATTAAGTAAGAAGTGGTTGATATACGCCTATCGACGTCATTAGAATCTAATTGTTGTTGTATGAGAGTATGCCGCTGGATTCTCTAATCGACAATTCAACGTTGTGAAATGTGTGAACAACCTTCATAGAAAATGAATTAGCCGATCAGTTCAATATTAAATAGAGTGGACGGCTTACACACAATAGCCTCCAATACTTATCCTTTATTCCTTGTCATAATTTCAATAATTCATTATAAGTTTTTCCAAGTGTATTTAATACTCAATTATTTTCCGATATTTCAACAATCTTTTTCTAGTCATAGTTTTAATAATTCATTATTTTTTAAGAAGGAGATCGTTGAAGTTGAAAGATTAGAAGAGTTGGTTCTAAGTGAAGTTTTAATCAATTATGAATAATATGAATACTATAAAGGTATGGTAAAAATGTAAAATAAAATATTACTATTTTATTGTTATTGGTAAGATATTGTGTTTCAAAATCTGAATAATATTTTATATATTAATAATAAGATATAATTTTAATAATAAAATTTATATGTTTATTTATTTAATTTTTTATTTTATAAATAAAAAATTAAATAAAATGGTTTATTTTTTACTCACTTTTACATATAATATTCAAAATTTGTGTGTTAATTATTTTATTAATATCAAAATATAATAATAATAATAATAATTTATTTTTAAGGTCACGGCCAAGCCAGCACATTAAATTGGTGTATGAGACCCCCTTGTTTGTGGGACAAGGGACCCCCCTCCATCCAGCGATTTGACTTCACTGGTAAAGTCTACGAAGGTATACATACCCTACCCCCTCTGAATTTGAACCCGTGACCTCTTAAGAGGAAACACATGTTCTTAACCATTAGGCAAGTGGGAAAGTGGATTCTACATTAATTTATGTTACATAATTAAGTTGAATAATTATTCTCTTTGTAACCTGTTCATCTAAAAGTTATTTACTCTGTTATGAGTGCATTATCTACAATTATGTAACTATTAAAAATGGATATATATATATATATATATAATATGCGAAAACAATTATTGATTAGAATATACTTTGCTTTTTCTATTAAAACTTGGAGATTTCAATTTAAATGCAAATAAATATTAAATAATTGATTCCACATTGTATTAAGACATCTAGACATTTATAGTCCATACTAAGAACATAATACACATGTCGCGGTAGCAAGCACATAAATATACAAACTAGTAGTTGCTTTTAGCTATTTCCCTTGTTTATACCTTCATTACTACAAATCAAACCGTTTTTTATACGTCACACAATAAAAATCATTTTTTGATGGCGTTTTTCTTAAGTTTTACACTTTTATTTTTTTTTATGGCGGTTTTTAATTTTCTTCGGTTTTATACTTTCATTCAAACCAACGTCTATAATCTAAATATAATTTTTTTTTGTTTCCAACATTGTCCAAAACATTTTCCATATGAATTAAGCCGTTGTAAAAATTCTTTTTCTTCTAAAAGAATTAAAATTGTGATAGAGTTTCAAAATGGAAAGCATACACTTTATCAATAATTTTTTTATAAATTTTTCTTTGGAAAAAGTTTGTTTTAATCATAAATGTTGTGACAATATTAGGTAAGAAAATCATGTTTATATATATATTGTATAATTTTTTTATTGGAGAAGATATATGTGGATTTATTTTTTCATGCATTCCATTGTTATTCTATTATGAATCATTGTTATTCTATTATGAATCATGTGAAAATTTCAAATAGATATGGATCATAAGTTTAATGATCTCATCATAATACAAAAAAAAGATTGTAACCAATTCTATTTTTATCTGTGATTCCTTCATACGGTGAAATGACTACATAATACATATTATGATAATTACAAAATCATCACAAAAAAGTTTCCAACTATAGAGCTTTGTATTTAAAATATGTAGTATTTATCTGATGCGACTACATCTCCTTCTACAGTTTCTTCATAAAAAAACCATCCAATAGGTTGTTTCAAAGCCTTATTTGATAAATTGTCTGCTTCTGAATTGAATTTCCTGTGAACATGCCTAAATTTGATTGAATCAAATTTGTCTTTTAATATCCCAATCTTGTCCTTCCAAGAATTTAGATATAACAGGTTCAAATTGGATTTTGCCTTAATCCAGCCAATAGTCACCTTTGAGTCTCCAGCTACCATCAACTTTTTAATGGATAATATAGAAGTAAAAAGTAAAAGACCCTATAAACCCAATAATTATTCTTTCATATTGTTTTCATTGCCTCCAACAAAGTGTGCTCTAAAATAGTGGCCTATAGTGATTTTCAAGAAAATTCCAATGCCACATAAATCATCAACAGTTGCACCATCAAAGAAACCTATTGGAGTATCATGAAAGAAAATCGACTGAGAATATATTCAAAATTTTCATCTTCATAAATACCAGTGTCTTCTTTGATTGATGGGAGGATTTTAGTGACTTTCCTAGACTCTTGTTTGTGCCAATTCTCAAATAAGATTTTCTTTTTGTATTTCCAAATGCCCCAAATCACCAAAAATGGAATATTCCTCATTTTGGGGTATTGAATAAACCAGAGCTTCAGATTTTCATCTATAGAGGAACAAATCCAAGCTTCCGACATATTTAGATAATTCAAAACATCTTTCCAAATGTTTTGAGTTGTATTACAATCCACAAAGAGATGAGTGGTTGTCTCTTCATCTCTAAGACAAAGACTACAAATCGATGGTCCAATGCCTCCTCTCTTACTGAAATTCACACCAGTAAGTATACAATCCTTCAAGCACAGCCACATAAAAAATATAGTTTTATCTGGGATGTTTACTTTCCAGATAACTTTATACCATCATCTATTTTCATCCAAAATATTTAAGAAAGTAATAGATTGATAGGTTAAATTTGCAGTTACATCACCCGTCGTTCTGTTCCAAGACCATACAATCATGTCCCTTGTGTTATTTAGCAAGATTCTACTTCTCCTTAACATTGTAAGATAGTCATTCCACTCTGTCAACATCTCGCCTATTATTCCAAAATGATTGGCCTCGTACCAACTATCATTTGTTCCAGAATCGTTTGGGAAGGCTGCCTGGGCTAAGGAGAAAATATTTAATCTGTTTAAACATTGGATTAAATGACCTGAAAGTTTAATGGAATAATTACATCCGATAAAGGGATCATACCCAAGTATAAATCGATTGCCACAACCAATCGACCAGGCCAGCCATCTTTTAAAGATGGGGAAGGAAAACATGAAATTCTTCAGGATGATAGATTCTACTGGGAACTTGCGCTCCTCTCTACGCAGCCAAGAAATTAAATCTAAACCTTTTAAATATTTCTTATTTAGAATCGAATTCCACAGTCCTTTTCCAAATAATCCTCTCCAACAAGGCTTAGCAGCCAAAGACTGGGCAAACCAAAAAATATTTTTAATGCCCCATCCACCCAATTCTTTTGGTCTAGCAATACTTTTCCATTTTGTTAAGTGGAACCTTGTACATTTTTTTGCTCCTTTCCAAATGAAATTAGAAATAAGGAGTTGCATTCTGTGTAGAATGGATGAAGGAATCTTAACAAGACTAAGCCAATAAAAAGGAAGACTCTGTAGAACATATTTAGCTAGAATAATCTTGCCTCCCAATGAGAGCCAGTAGAAAGACCAATTTCCAATCCTCTTTTCAACCTTTTGTACCATCCAATTCCAATCAGCCACCGTGTAGTTGTTTGGTTTTAAGTAAAAACCTATGTATTTCATACCTTGATCATTGCAAACAAACTGTATATTGAAGGTTGCCTTCAATATTTGCTCCAAACTATATTGATCAATATTTTGTGCAAGGAAGCACGACTTCTGACAATTTGCATCCATCCAAGATGATTGACATAAATTAGATAATAGAGTTTTAAAAACCATCCAGTACTCATATTTTCCAGTGCCTAGAATGAGTACATCATCAACAAAGAAAATATGTGAGATGAATTTCCCAGTAGCAACTTTAAGTCCCTGAAATGACCCTCTTTCCACAACCTGCTTCAATAATTTTCTTAAACACTCGACAACCAAAAGAAACAATAAACGAGAAAGAGGAAAGAATTGTCATAAACCCCGATGTCTATTGAAGAACTTAGTTGGAGCTCTGTTTATGAGAACTACCATATTAACATATGTAATACATGCCATGATCCAATGTGTAACCTCCCAATTTAGACCAATCTGAAAAAGCAGAAACTGAAGAAATTTCCAACTCACTTTATCATATGCCTTGTTTAAGTCCAACTTCAAAATAGCTGTGCTTAGTTTTTTAGTATTGGAAGTGTGTAACCATTCCTGAGCAATTCCCATAGCATCAAATATCAATCTATCCTTAAGAAATCCAAATTATTCGAAGGAAATACTTGAAGCCAATTTTTCTTTTATCCGGGAAGCAATGATTTTTGAAATCACTTTATAAACAAAGTTACAAAGGAAAATAGGCTAAAAATCATTAAATTTTTTTGGCTTGCTTACTTTGGGAATAAGAGAGAAAAAGGTAGAATTAAATGCTCTAGGAATATGTCTCATTCATCTAGATTCCTCAACAACTTTATGCAAATCCTCTCCCATAATGTCGAAAAATGCTTGAAAAAGTTCCTCCATCCAACCATTAGGTTCGTGGATTTTTTATTTTGGCATTTTATAGACTATTTCTTTTACTTCCTCGACAGTGATAGATTTACCAATCTCTTCATTCTCAACATCATTATAGAATCTGGGCACTTCCTTGAGAACATTGATTTGGTTACAAGTGTCTTCTGAATCAATCATGCTATATTGAACTTTAAAATAATTATAAGAAGCCTCCTTAATCTCATTTTTTGAGGATTTGAGATTCCCCTCATCGTCAACTATATCCCATATAGTATTTTGACATCTTCTTTGGGAGGCATATTTATGAAAACATCTAGTGTTTTTGTCCCCCTTTGCAATCCAAATTGCTCGACTCCTAAGCCTCTGGGTAGATTCTTTTGTTGCAAGAATTAAATCTTTCCTTTTGTTTGAGAGACCTTAGTAGATGAAAATATTCCTGCACAAAGACCTGTGAGGTACAATTCTCAAACATTTTTGACATTTTTTGGTCAATGTTATATAGCTCTGTGTGTATTTGAAACTTTTTCATTGTCTACCAGTGAATTACAACTTTCTTTAGATTCTTCAACTTGGAACACATTAGGTGGATTGAATAAATATCCAACCAAATTCTCATATCTTGCCAAGTGTCTCTAACAATTGAAGTGAAACTCGGATCTGGCATCCATGAATTGTTGAATTTAAAAGGAGGGGAGAATTTATGAGATGTCTTCTCAAATTGTAAGCAAAACAGATTATGATTAGAAATGGAGGAATTAATGATGCAAGGCCAAATTTTGTTATGATTTCCAAGAATATTTTCATCGATAAGAAACCGTTCTAACCTTTTTGAGATTCCATCTAACCCAGCACTACCATTCCTCCATGTTGGTGCTAGTTTGGCTAGTTGGACATCCACTAATCCTCTAGTAGTGAGTAGATTTGAAAAGTAATCTACGAGAGGATCAATCCAAAAAAAATTCCCCCACACCTCCTTGGCGGAGAGAGTGAAATTAAGATCACCACCTACTATAATTTCCTCTACGCTTAGTAACCCAGAATCTAAAATGTGTTGCCAGAAAAATTCCCTTTCTTTATAAGGGGCATAATAGTTGGGGAGTTTCACTTGATCTGTTGAGTGTTCTAATATTCCTTCCAGAAAAACACCTGCAGTAGTGCCAAAAGCACATAACTCAATATAAGCTAGGTTCCATTCAGATAATAAACCACCCGAACGTCCATTTAGGTCAAGTACAACAACATTCCAAGTCGGAAAACATTATAGAAAGTAATGTTTCTCCTTTTCACCATCCACCAAGGTCTCTTGCAGAAAAACAATGACAGGCTTTACCTGTTTTAGAGGTAATTTGAGGGAATCTAATCTAGTGGGTCCCCCAAACCCATGAAGGTTGAAGGAGAAAATAATCATAAAGGAACAAAAGGGGTCGGTTGGAATGCTCTAAGGGTTGGGAAAGAAATCCTATCAGAGTTAGGAATTGAGGAAAAAATAAGAGAGGGATTTAGCGAAGAGTCTGGATCAATAGTAACAGTGGTTACGGCCTCAAATCTTGTCAGACCACCATCAATTGCCCATGGAGGTTGTTAGAAAAATAGGATAGCAGAGTAATGAAATAAAACAAATGCGAAAATAAAACAAAAAAGATACAGAATACAATAGAGACATAGATATACGTGGTTCACCCAATGTGGGCTACTTCCACCAGAGAAATTGCTAGGTCCTTCCTTTATTATTATCCAACAAATGAAGGGATACAACCCACAATACACCCGGTGTAACTTATTCTTATTTCTCTCACAGTATCCTCTCTCAGAATACAATATTCACAATGATGCATAGCCGCAATACATTTCCCTCATAAAGGAGGGTTGCCTTCTAGGGAAAAAAACCCTAACATAACTTCTATCATCAGATCTGCAACCTTATAATGAGCGGTGCAGATTTACAATGAAATTACAATATACATTTACAAGGCAATTTTTCCTTTGAGGGATTCACCCTCAAACCCCCGTCAGGGAACGCTGTCCCCTGAACCACCGTCGGGGGCTTGCTTTCCCCCGAACCCTCCAATCGAGAGGATATCCCCCTTATACCCCACATGGGGGTAATCCCCCCCTGCAATTCCCCGTGTGGATGAGTGTACATTCTTCTAGGGTGTAAAGTATTCATGGGGTATAAAAATGATTGAAAAAAAATACCTCTGAATCAGGAAGATAATCAGGCTCCACAATCAATAATCTCCCACTTGGAGATTGATCTCAAAAACTCCACCACTGTTGTATCTGCTGGACTATGAACCTTCCTGGACCTAGAAAATTTCTCATCTTTATATTCATTCTTGAAGACCAATTGAAACTGAGAAAGAACTGAGTTTCTCCCTGGTTACTCCCTTTGTTAACACGTCTACAGGATTCTGGCTAGTGTGTATCTTTTCCAACTTCAAATTTCCATCTTCCAAGACATATCGTATGAAATGGTACCTCAACTGTATATTCTTAGTCTTCAAATGGAAGGCTAAGTTCTTTGCAATATGAATGGCACTTTCACTGTCATAGTACAACCTACTATTCTCCTGCTTCTTTCTCAATTCCTCCATAAACCTCTGTAACCAAATCATTTCTTTAATAGCCTCTGTAGAAACAACATACTCTTCTTCTTTTGTTGAAAGTGCAACAACCTTTTTTAGTTTCGAAATCCAACTTACTGTTGTTCCACCTATAGTAAAAACATACCCTGTGGTGCTCCTCCTGCTATCTTTATCACCTACCATATCTGAATCAACATATCCCTATAGAGAAGTGTCTGAACCTCCAAAACATAATGCATGAGTACCAGTACCTCTCAAATAATTGAGAATCCACTTTACTGCCTCCCAATGTTCTTTACCTGGATTTTTCATATACCTTCTCACAACTCCCACTGCATGTGCAATATATGGTCTTGTGCAAACCATCGCATACATCAAGTTTCCAACTGCAAATGAATAAGGGACCATGGACATGTATTCTATCTCCTCCTATGTCTTGGGACACATTTCCTTAGTTAATTTGAAACGACTTGCCAAAGGTGTACTAACTGGTTTTGCATTCTGCATTCTAAACCACTCCAACACCTTCTCTATGTACTCACCCTGAAATAATGTCAATTTGTAATTTTTCCTATATCTTGTTATTCTCATACCAAGGATTTTCTTTGCAGCGACCAAATCCTTCATCGCAAATGAATTAGCTAATTTATTCTTGAGCACATTTATATCCTGCATATTAGACCTTGCAACAAGAATGTCATCTACATACAATATCAAGATAATATAGCTTCCATTTTCTAGCTTTTTAAAATAAACACATTGATCAAAATGACATCTACTATAACCTTGTTCTGTCATAAAACTATCAAACTTCAAATACCACTGCCTTGGATCTTGTTTTAGGCCATACAAGCTCTTCTTCAACCTGCATACCAAATTATCCTTCCCTTTGACCTCATACCCCTGCAACTATTGCATATAAATTTCTTCCTCCAAATCCCCATGGACAAAAGATGTTTTTACATCTAACTGTTCAATATGCAAATTTTCTACTACCACAAGACTTAAAATAGTCCTAATTTAAGTCATTTTAACAGTAGGAGAAAATATTTCATCAAAATCTATACCGTTCTTTTGTGAAAATCCCTTTACAACAAGTCTAGCCTTGTACCACCATTTTCCTCCATCTTCTTCCTTCAACTTGTAAACCCATTTATTCTGCAATGATCTTTTTCCTACAAGCAATTGAACCAAGTCCCAAGTTTTGTTATTTACCAATAAATCCATTTCCTCTTTCATGCCTTGCTCCCACTTCTTTTTGGTGTCTACCTATATTGCCTCTTCTTAACATTCTGGTTCACCAAAATCAGTCAACAATAAATAATACAATGAAGGAGAGTATCGTTCAGGGGGTCTACTTAACCTGGTAGATCTTCTAACAACACTTGCAGGAGTTTGAGGTACCTGTTGCTCCTATTGTTGAACATTTTGATTTTTTTTTTCCTTTGGAATTTCTTTTTCAGTGATCTCATCAAGCACATTTTATTCTGGTTTTTCTTTTTCCTGTTTCTTTCCCTGCAACTGATCTTTGTACATGACCTTCTCATTGAATATGACATCTCTACTCCTAATGGTTTTGTTATTTTCGTAATCCCATAAGAGATAACCAAAATCATTAACACCATATCCAATAAAGGTACATTACTTGGATTTTTCCTCAAGCTTTGTTCTATTTTCTTTATCAATATGGACAAATGCTTCACATCCAAAAGTCTTCAAAAAAAAATAGTTTACCTTTTTACCCCTCCATGCCTCCTCTGGAATTGTACCATCCAAATAGATTGAAATTCCTCTGTTTATTAAGTAAACAACAGTATCTACAACATCTGCCCAGAACTATAAGGGAAAACCAACATGCAATCTCATACTCCTTGCATGCTCCATGATTGTCCTGTTCATCCTTTTCGACACACCATTTTCTTGTGGTGTTCTTGGAACTGTCTTCTCTCTATGAATCCCATGGTCTAAACAGTAATCATAAAACTCCTTGCTGCAATATTCACCTCCATTATCTTATCTGAGATAGTTCAACCTTTTTCTTGTCTCATTCTCAACCAAATCTTTCCATTTCTTAAAAGTATCAAAAACATCAGATTTTTGTCGAATGCAATAAACCCAAATTTTTCTAGTTGCATCATCAATAAAATTAACATAATAATGAGATCCAACAAGAGATGATACCTGAGCTAGTCCACATACATTCTGTATGCACAAGCTCTAACCTTTCACTCTTCTTTTCTTTTCCGACTCTAAGAAATCTGACTCTCTTCTGTTTTCCATAAACGCAATGCTCACATAAGTCCAAATCAATTTGTTTAAGATATGGAAACAAATTTATTTTGTGAAGTATTTGCATCCCCCTCTCACTCATGTGTCTAAACCTATGATGGAACAATGATGTATCCACTCATGTAGAAGATAAATATATAAAAGAGTTAGTATTACCAATACATAAATACAATGTACCTACCTTCTCTCCTTTTTCTATCACCAATGATCCTTTGGTGACCTTCCACACATTATCTATAAATATGGATATACAAACTTCACTTGCCAACTTCCCTGTTAAAATTATACTTTTCCTTAGATATGGAACATGTATTACCTCTTTCAACAACCATTGTTTTCCATTGCTTTGCTTTATTTTTACCTTTCCCATTCCAACAATTTTGCATGGTGCATCATCACCCAAATGAACCTGTCCAAAATCACCTTGAACGTAATCTAGAAAAAGTTTCATATGGGGTGTGGCATGAAATGAAGCCCCTAAATCTACCACCCAAGACTGATAAATATTATTTACATAAAGAATCAATGCATCTTGTAACACATCACCTGCTACAATTGATTCTTGATTTTTCTCATGTTGTCCATCTCTTTGTTTCTTTGGATCTCTATAGTCTTTCTTTAGATGTCCTTTCTTCCCACAATTCCAACACTCTATCTTTCCAAGTATGGATTTGGATCTTCCCTTCCTATAATTCTCATGGTTCTTTGATCCCTTTCCTCTATCCTTTTGTCTTCCCCTGTTCTCCACGTTCAATGCATTACCTAATGTCTCACCTGTGCATTTCCATCGCATTTCCTCACTAAGTATAACACCAACAACATCATCAAATTTTAAATTATTTGAACCAGAGATAGAGTTACTTACAACCATGACCAAGTTGTTCCATCTTTCTGGAAATGAGCACAAGATTAGAAGAGCCCCGATCTCATCATCAAAGTCCACTTTTACAAAACTTAGTTGATTAGTAACCATATTAAATTCATTTAAATGATATGCAATAGACCCACCTTCTGATATCTTCATATTAATTAATATCTTCATTAGAAATAACTTATTGGACACCGAGGGTTTTTCATACAGTTTAGCCAATGTGCCCATCAAATCCTTCATTGTCTTTTCTTTCAAAATATTGAAAGCCACTGACACTTCCAGGCTTAGCCGTATCATTACTAGAGCCTTTCTATCAAGAATATCCCATTCTTTGTCCTTCATAGCCATCGACTTCTTTGTTATTCCGCCCAATGGTAGGAATAGATCCTTCTGATATAAATAATCTTCCATATGCATCTTCCATAACTGGTAGTTTTGGTCATTCAATTTCTCAACCCTAAACTTTCCATCTTCCGCCATTACTCCCACTCGAACCAAAAACCCTCTTTTCCTACGAGTTACCTTTCGCTCTGATACCAGTTGTTAGAAAAATAGGATCACCGAGCAATAAAATAAAACAAATGTGGAAATAAAAACACATAAAATACACAATACAATAGATACAAAGATATATGTGGTTCACATAGTGTGGGCTACGTCCACCAGAGAAATTGCCAGGTCATTCCTTTATTATTATCCAAAAAATGAAGGGTTAAAACCTACAACACACCCATTGTAACTTCCTCTTCTTTCTCTCGTAGTATCCTCTATGAGAATACAATATTCATAATGATGCATAACCGCAATACATTTCCCTCATAAAATAGGGTTGCCTTCTAGGGAAAAAAATCCTAACATAACTTCTATCATCATGTCTGCGACCTTATAATGAACTGTCCATATTTACAATGAAATTACAATATACATTTACAAGGCCATTTTTCCTTCAGGAGCTTCTCCCTTGAACCACCATTAGGGAACGTTGTCCCTTGAACCCCCGCCAAGGGCTTGCTTTCCCCCGTACCCCCCAGCCAGGGGGATATCCCCCCGGACCCCACAGGGGGGGTAACCCCCCCTACACTCCCCCACGTGGATGAGTGTACATTATTCTAGGGTGTAAAGTATTCATGGGGTATAAAAATGGCTAAAAACAAAGACCTATGAATCGGGAAGATAATCATGCTCTACAACTAACAAAGGTTTCTTAGGGAGGCAGGGTCTAGGATTTTTGTGTAAAGTCACATTTGAGCGATCTGTAAGAGAGGGCACATAAAAATTGAAAATAGGGAGTAGTGTGGGTGATAAGGCCACAAATAACTTGGTCTTAGGGAAATGTGAGTCCTCAAGGAAATTATCGCCATTTGTAGGGCCACCGAGACAAAAATGATTAGCACTTTCTTCGGCTAATGGGGCAAAAGGAGCATCCAAAAACACTGAAGTAGAGGTAGGCGGTCCTTTCCCAACAAAGGATATCATTTTAGAACCAACAAAACTAGAAGTATCATCAAAAAACAAAACATAGTCAAGGGGAGGAAGAGGTTGTGCATCACTAGGGGAGCACCGAGAAGAAAAACCAATACCCAACCCTTCAATAATTAATCTAGGGAGAAAACCCAAATCATCCACCTTTTTCAAAAGGAGATCCCCAAAATATCCAAAAATCGTGTGAACCCATGTTTCATTGTAATTTAAATAATTAAACTCACTGAGGGAGCGTTTATCGAAAAAAGAGGGGGAAAAAAGCTACATCTTACCAATGAAGGAGTCACGGTCAAAATTCTATGTTATGAATCTTACATCTAGGATAGTAGGTATCTTTGGTTCCTCTATGTCGGATTTACGCTCCAGGGAGTCTGGAAAAAAATCCTTGATATTTTCTGGTTTCTAGTAGGAGTGACATCGAAAGGGCTCCCACTAGTAGTCAACTGGTTGACAGAGAAGTGTGTCTCCAATAGAAATATCGATAACGTCTGGTAACCCTCTTTCAAGATCCATTTCCACCAGAACCCAAGCGAGTTGCTTATTATTCCAATAGAGCGAGTGCTCATTGAAATAGATAATATTCGTGACTGTGTTGGAAACAACTTCAAAACTTTTTACAGACCAAAACTCGATTGGGAAATCCAACAACAACATCCATAAAAATATTTTTTTGAAATTCTTAGAGAGGGGGTTGAAACCAGGGTACCATATTTTTAGCATTAAAATACCTCTATCAACTAGCCTAGGAGAGTTAAGAACTCTCAATAAATATCCTTCATAAAGAAAATGAAAAACCATCCAGTGATTGGAGAGGAGACTAAATCTAGGACTGTATCCTAACAAAGTCTTCCAAAAACCTAACATTCAATCCGTCCGTTGGAATTTAGTCATTCTAGTGTAGTAAAATTTACCTACAAGTGCATTTTCTGATAAGGTGGTAACTCTGTCCATAGCAACATCCTTCCTGAGGATGCAACTTGATTTGGGCTCCCTAAATTTCCATCTCTTCATCTTATAATGAGATCGCACAAGATTACCAATAACTCTGTTGCATCTGAAACCTTCTATTCTTTGTGAAGACTTCTGCACAAGAAGGGTCTTTGCAATAGAGCTTGGGTAATATTTTTCAGTGTTTTTAGAAAGTACACACTGGTTTTCTTATTGAGGGAGGTTCTCCATGTGTTGACACTCGCCAAGGCTTGTGACAGTCTCATGATCTAGGTCAGTTTCCCTTCCACGTTTCGGATCAGAGGCCAGCTGTTGAGAACATGCCAAAGTGACTGACGTATGCTTAGCACCTGTCGTTGTCCCTTTTGAATACTAACACAAGAACTCGCACATAATTTTGTAGGTGTCATCTTCTAGGAAAAGGCCTTCACTGGCCCACAATCCATCTTCTTCATCCCACGAGAGATCCATTGGATCTTACATTTAGCCACGAAAATGCATAGTTTCATCTACCGAGGTCTAGTGTACCAGCGAGGGCCATCACTGCATTCCACGTAGACTACAGGAAAATCTACGCAAACTAAGCATAACTGCATAAACTCTAACCCGATTCATCCTGTGGAAACCCTCCCATATCTTCACTGAAATCCATCATCTATCGTCTAAAGAAATTCATATTATGTTAAGATATACATGGATTTTAGTTTAGCATCATCAATCATTTTCAATTATTATGACAATAAATTACTTTATAAAAATATTAAAAAAATTAATAAACACTAAGATAAGAAAAGTTTTATTTTCAATATTCAAAGAGAGCTAATACATCATACCATAGTTCATAGTTCAATTGTGTATTTTCAACCATAAGTATCCAAAAATATGAAATATCAACATTTTGTATGTGCAAAGCATCTATCATCATGCATTTATTAATGCAACAGGTTGCACTCCACATTTTAAAGTGTGACTGGGATTTCTATTGAAGGTTTCATTAGCTATATTAGGTCTTATTCCCAAAGAAATGATAGGGAAGAAAATCCTTGCACATAGGAAAGTAATAAGTTTTATTGACCACATCCATAAAATTGATGATGAAGTTTGAGAAAATTTACAAAAAAATCAAGGGAGGCAAGGGGATAGATATGATCAACATGCCATAGACCATCAATTTTACATAGGAAAAATAATCTAGATTCACCTTCAAAATAAGTACTTTATGGACAAAGACAAGAATATCAATATGCTCAGGTATGGTGGTGGTGGCAATGGAAACGACAACGTTGGTGGTGGTGGCAGTGACAACGATGATGTTGGTGTTGGTGGTGGTGTATTGGGTGTTTATAAACCTAAGCAATGGAAACATGGTGAGGTAAAGACAATTCCAAAGTGACATTTGAGACATACATGATGTTAACACCCTTTGTCATCCATTATTAGTGAACCATATGGTTTGACTTCCATATCTTAGTAAATTGTTTGTCTCCTCCCTTTAAAGTGAAAAACTTAAGGGAAAATGTCATATCCCAAATATCATAATCAATATTACCATTGTGAAAATAATATTCATCTTCCTTACCAACATATATAACATCATTTCTAAAATATCAATTTTTTTTTTCTTGTTGTTACACAACTTTTCCTAAAAGACTGGATATACTATCTTAACTTTGTACACAATTTTTACAATTACTAAATGTAACAAGGGATGCTACAAAGGTGCAAGTCCGTATATTAAGTCAAGATAATTTGAGAAAAAATATCTTATCTTTATAAAAAAATATTACAGTTACTAAATGTAACAAGGGATGCTACAAAGCCACAAGTCCCTATCTTAAGTTGAGATAATTTGAGAAAAAACATAGTTACTATGGTGTAAAGATGCGTTACTTATAGAGGAAACAAAAAGCAACTACCTTTTCAATGTGAGAGGGTGGGATATAGTGTTTTGGTTGACTATTTATTTGTATTCTATATATGAAGCACATGGAAGTGAAGAATTAGTGAAGCACATGAAAGTTAAGAATTAGTGAGAGAAGGATTTGAGTGAGGTATTGGAATTGAAGGGTTAGTTAGTCTGCACTCTTATTGCACTACGTAAACCCATCCTAAAAATATACAATTTTTCTTAATTAATGAGAATTTTGACCTTTGACAATTAAATTTTGACCTTAAAAAATGATAATGTTCCAATTTTATTCTTATTTTGTTGAGTATTATTATCGTATTGACTTTCAACAAAGTAAAAAAATAAATAATTAAGTACATTAGATGATTTTACGTGACCATATACATTAACCAATAGTATTACATCTACGTGCATATTGCACATAAGTCTATGAAGGTATACATACCCTACCCCCTTTGGATTTGAACCTATGACCTCCAAGGAAGAAACACATATTCTTAACCATTAAACCCACTCATATTCTTACACAATAATATTACATCTACTTACGTATCGCATGTGCAATATGTTTAACAACATATTAATTATATGTAAAGAGATATGGTAGAAATCAAACAACTTCATTTATCTTCTAAGTATAATTTTTCATTCAAAATCTAAATAGATGCTCTCCGCCAAGATAAACGATATTTTAAAACATCAATGTTAGTGTTGGTTTGGCTAACTTGAGAATTCTTACATCTTGCATATATCTGCATTCACGTATATCGACTCTTATGAGACTCGTTGGTTTTTCCAATTTGCATGACAAACCATTGGATTTGGTGCTTATAACGAAGGGAATAAAGTATGGTGGTAGGCAGCTAAGGTGAGAAAACCATCCAAGTGGTTAGCTTAGATGACATTGCTTGAATCCTTTATATAATGTACATAACCAAAGTGAGATGGAGACATGGACCCACATTAAACAAGGCTGCATGGCAACAGAGTCCCTGCCAGGTTGGGATGGGAGTAAATGAG
The DNA here is from genome assembly GCA_000966675.3 of Picea glauca. Classification (NCBI taxonomy): domain Eukaryota; kingdom Viridiplantae; phylum Streptophyta; class Pinopsida; order Pinales; family Pinaceae; genus Picea; species Picea glauca. The sequence continues at coordinate 905,088 of JZKD02S2067896.1, read as the reverse complement.
ACCTAGTACAGACACATGGCTAGAAAGTTGAAATACATTGAAATACTTTTATACATAGGAAATATGTACTTTTGTAATGGATCGTTGGTTGTCGGGTTGGTGATATACAAAAAGCACTGACAGTTGTGCGATACAAAAATTGGGCCTCTGATGTTCTCTGTGATACAGAAATCGAGGAGTGGAGTTGTGGACTATAGAAATTCATCACAAATAAAAAAATTATACATACGAAATATGTACTTGTGTACATACGAAATATGTACTTGTATAAAGTACATATTTATTTTTATACATACGAAATTTCTACTTTTATAAAGTATGGGGAAGAGATTTTATAGAGGATGCAGGGAGCCCTCATTGCATACTTAGCCAGACTTTGGATCGCGGGTTCTCGGGCTGGCGGGTTCAAAATTGGGCCTCTGATGTTTTGTGGCCTACAAATAGCACCAAAAGTTCCACGATATACAAAATGACAGGCAGAGTTTAGTTTTCTTTAAAACTAAGGCTTTTGTTGGAGAAAAAGATATAGCATTGCCGAATTAGTTTTCTTTTACATGTTTTATAGATCATGCAGGGAGTGGTCATTCCCTACTTCGTCAGTTTTTGGATTGCGGGTTCTCAAGATGGTGGTTTCAAAAATGGGTCTCTGTTGTTCCGTGCCCTACAAACAACATCGAGAGTTTTGTGATATAGAAATTGACAAGCGGCATTGCGTCTGTTACATATCTCTGGAAATTACATCAGTGTCGTTGAAGACCAAAAAATTAGCATACAATAGGAGACAAGAAATGTAACATATCTGAATTAGTTTTATTTGGAACAAACAAGAAAGGTTCTTGTAAACCCAAAATTTAGTATACAATAAGGGCATTGTCAAATCAGTTTTCTTTGTAATTTATCAAAAAATCATAATGTTTGTTACATGTTTCTGGAAATTGGTGGGTTCAAAATTGAGTCTCTGATGTTTTGTGGCCTACAAATAGCACCAACAATTCCACGATATACAAAATGACAGGCGGAGTTGCGGACTATAGAAATTTACAAAAAAATAATGGTTTTTATACAATAGAATAGTAATAACATTTTCCCAAATTAGCTTGCTTTAAAACTAAGGATTTTCTTGGAAAAAAAAAGATATAGCATTGTCGAATTAGTTTTCTTTGTACACTTTTTATAGAACATGTAGGGAGCGGTCATTCCATACTTCACCAGTTTTTGGATCACGGGTTTTCAGGCTGGTGGTTTCAAAAATGGATCTCTGTTGTTCCATGCCCTACAAACAACATTGAGAGTTTCGCAATATATAAATTGAGAAGTGACGTTGCGAACTATACAAACTTATTATAAAATAAATAATGTCTGTTACATATCTCTGGAAATTACATTAACATTTAAAACATCAACGTTGTTGAAGACCCAAAAATTAGCATACAATAGGAAACAAGAAATGTAGCATATCCGAATTAGTTTTATTTGGAACAAACGAGAAAGGTTCCTGTAAAACCAAAATTTAGTATACAATAAGGGCATTGTCGAATCATTTTTCTATGGAATTTATCAAAAATTAATAATGTCTGTTACATATTTCTGGAAATTTAAATGTGTTTGTCATATGGACTAGGATTGGGGCTCCTGCAGACCATAAAAATAAATAAGTACAAGAATTAGGAATGTTGAAAGAAGTGTGTGACGATAGAGAGGAAGACCTAAAAAGAAGAAATTGGAAGTTAAGAGTGTTTGGTTACAGTTTTCTATTGAAAGAGGACATAAGTGGATTGATAAAGAAGAGAAGATGATAGCATAGACTTAAACTAGATTGATAAACAAAACAATATGGTAGTATAAACTTACTATGAAGCCGATGCATTTTTTTTGTTGTCGTCAATGGGCATTGTAGTCCCGTTGACCGGTTGTTTCCCTTCTTGGATGAGGCCGCCCATTCTCTCTTGGAACCATTCTTCGATGTATCTTTTCATGGGGGTTGTGTTTGTTTCATCCTGGATTTCTATGTTGTAAAGGTCATTTTCTAATTTCCTTAGATCCATTGAAATACTATGCAGAG